>JAWZYV010017659.1:0-29967 GCA_038373885.1 Cheiracanthium punctorium | reverse complement strand
TGAAAGTGTTTAAATCGATTTTTTGACAAATTATTTAATAAGAATGAATGCAAACTGCTATGAGCTTTCTATTTATAAACACTTTCTCCCCCCCCCCCCCCCCCGCTGAAAAAAAATTCGCCAAAATTCTCATCATTTTGTCAATATAAATGTATATTATGTATTGTATTTTTCTCAATATAAAAATGTAATAGTAGATTAAATTACGAATGTAAACAAATATAAATATTTAAATCTATCCATGTAACAAAAATGGACCGGCTCATATTACCATGTTTTTTTAATATTCTTCTAACTCCCTGCCTCTTTCAATTATTTCCCAGTGTTTTATTACAATGTTAATTGAAAAAGGACCGCTGTGTTTTGTTTTAGTGCGATAATGAATGCTAAGTTAGATCGTATTCGCACATTATGCTTCAAAAGGCATGCCATTCAGATGGGTTCCGATGATCACATGACCTGTTAGTTTCGATTTCGCTTCCGGGCCATTGTAAGTGGGCTATGGGTTTATTAATATGACGTAATGCAGAATTTGCCCTGCTGTACCCTGTCTGCTAGCAGCTAGCGAGTTTGTTTTGATTTTAACGGTGAGCTCATGATGGCTGAAAGTTGATGTTTAAGCCTTGCTATGCAATATAATAGATCGAATAGAAATAAAAGAACTTGCAAAAGTCTTTTAAAACATTTCAATAACGATATAAATTCAATAGTCAGTTTTGTAAAGATAATTTTTACGTACAAAGGTATACAGATTAAACTCGCAAATTAAATTTGCGATTTGTATTTGCTTTCCTTAGAGTTGGAATGTTAAAGTTTTATGGTGAGTATGTTTAAAGTTTTATAGTTTCTTTTCGTCTTTATGTTAATTACTCTTTTGAAATGCATGAACTGCAGCTCATATTATTTCTAACACTCCTGAATAATACACAGTTATGCAGAGTGCATTGCACACACAATAGCATTTTCTTTTCTTCTTTTTTTTTAAACCACACGATTTCTTGTAATGTGCTTTTAATTAAGATACCCCACATTTACTATGTTAGTGTTTAAAAATATACTACTATAACATGTTGTACTTAATTAGTACATGTAAAAGTGCTCAATTTTCATCAGTTGATAAATGGATAATTTTCATCAGTTGATATAAGGTGTTTATATTTTGTGTATATCTTACTATTGACCTAACTTTACGATTTATTTTAAGTTAGCATGTTTTACTTTGTGTGCTACATTTATTAAAGGTATTTAAAATATTATAAATTATCTTGTATAATTAACATACTACACAAAATGTTAGATAATTTACTAAACTACCTGATTATTTATTTCTGTCTATATAATAATATTCAAGCATTTTTTGAAAAACTTTATTATTTAAGTTTTTTGTGTCTTCTAAATGTGCTAATTTGTTAATTTTATTATTTAAGATATAACTTTTTTTGTTTAATTAGCATAACTTGCAAGAATATCTTTCTCAACACCCTTGCAACAATATTAGGCAAACTCCAAGAAGCTGGTTTTGTAAAAAATATAACTGTTCACAAAAGCAGTTCAATAGGTCTTAACTTCTATAAAAATTTGTATTCTATTGCACACACCAACAGCTACATAATTTGGAAACTTAGTCTCCTAACTTAAGATAATTTACATAATTTTTTTTTATTATTATTCATTGATAGTAGTAACATAGGAATAACATTTCTGTTATGTCACTATGCTTTCACAGGTGGTATGTAGGGTGATTCAAAATTAGAGAGACAAACATTTAGGAAGGGTAGAATACACCAAAATGGCCCAGAATCACATATCAATGTGGCACCGGAAATGTCTTCTTCATATATCTGTTAATAATCACATTAGAAGAAGTGTTGAATTGTGCATCTAATTTCTTAGCCAAGTTTCATAAAGAATGGGCTCTTCGCTGACAATTTCATCAATGTAATCATTAAAAAAATCTGAATTAACAATTTTTATCAAGTGCCATTTTTGAAAGATGCATTAGTTTTTTAAAAAACCGGACCGGAAATTTCACTGTTACTTCAACATGTCTTCTAAGTGATTATTAAAAGGTTCAAGATGACTATGTTTCCGACCTCTCATCGCTTTGTGATTCTGGACCGTCTTGTTATAACCTACCTTTCCTAGAAGTTAGTCCCTCTAATTTTAAATCACCGTGTACACAAGAATGCTGAATAGTTCATATAATTACATGTTTTAACATATATTTATTGCATGTATGTGCAATCCCTGATTTTAAGAAATTACTGGATATGTTTTAACAATGGATTTCAAGATTTTATTTTTCTTGTAAACACCTTCTATAATTTAAAAAATATTGATAAGTGCCGTATGTAGTCGAGTACTAGTATATTCTTTTTTAAACAGATTTCCAAGATTATTTAAGTTTTTCGTGTCTTCTAGATGTGCTAATTTGTTAATTTTATCATTTAAGATATAACTTTTCTTGTTTAGTTAGCATAACTTGCAAGAATATCTTTCTCAACATCCTTGCAACAATATTAGGCAAACTCCAAGAAGCTGGTTTTGTAAAAAATTTAACTGCTCACAAAAACAGTTCAATAGGTCTTAACTTCTTTAGAAATTTGTATCCTATTGCACACACCAAGAGCCACATAATTTGGAAATTTAAGTCTCCTAACTTAAGATAATTTACATTTTTTTTTTTTTTTTTGATTCATTGATAGTAGTAACGTAGGAACAACATTTGTGTTATAGCACTATTTTTTCACAGGTGGTATACAGGGTGATTCAAAATTAGAGGAACAAACATTTAGGAAGGGTAGAATGTACAAAGATAGCTCAGAATCACATAGCAATGCGGCATCAGAAATGTCTTCTTCATGTATCTGTTAACTAGCTGAAGTACCCGTCCTTGACGGGTTAGTGAATGAAAATTTCCAAAAAGCAAGAACTTTCGTCAGCATTGTAGGAGTACACAGAATGGATGTAGTATGTTGCCAAAGTAAAGAAAGCGAAGTTATAATTTTCATGTATTGTTAAAATATTACAGGATAGAGTGTAACTAAGTAATATCATTTCATTCGCTTTAGTCGTAATTATGTGATGCGCGAACGAATATTTAAGCATATTGAAATAATTTTCGCAAAATATTAAAATTTAATCAACATTTTTGAAAAATTTGAAGCCTAGAATTTAAGTTGAGTGACAACTTATCATGTCACCCAAATTCGTTTCATTCCCTGCAGTCTTTAATTCGTGATGCTGGAACAAATTTTCAGCATTTTAAAACGATTTTCGAAAAATCACAAAATGTAAGCAAAATATTTTTAAAATTCAACGCCTATAAATTAAGATTAGCAACTACCTATCATATCACTCAATTTCGTATCATTCGTATGAGTCGTTATTACGTGATGTTTGAAGAAATATAAACGTATTTTGAGAGAATTTTCACAAAATCTCAAATCTAATAAAAATGTTTAAAAATTGGACTCCTATAGTTTATGTTGAGCAACCATCTATCGTGTGACCAAATTTCATATCATTCGCTTTAGTCGTTATTACGTAATACGGGAACAAAGATTCACTCAGTTTTAATCGATTTTCACAAAATCTCGAAATCTGATGGATTTTTTTAATTAGATGCTTATAGTTTAAGGTGAGTGACCACCTATCATTTCACCAAATATCATTTTTTCACATTTGCAGTTATTACGTGATGTGCGAACACAAATTTACGCAGTTTGAAATGATTTTCGCAAAATTTCAAAATCTAATCAAGATTTTTTTTTTAATTCGACGCCTATGTTTTAAGTTGAGTGACCACCTATCATGACACCCAATTTAGTATCATTCGCTTCAGTCGTTTTTGCATGATGCTTGAACACAAATTTACGCAGTTTGAAACGATTTTTGCAAAATCTCAAAATCCAATCAAGATTTTTTAAAAATTGGACGCCTATGTTTTAAGTTGAGTGACCACCTATCATGACACCCAATTTAGTATCATTCGCTTCAGTCGTTTTTGCGTGATGCTTGAACACAAATTTACCCAGTTTGAAACGATTTTCGCAAAATCTGAAAATCTAATCAAGATTTTTTTAAAATTCGACGCCTATGTTTTAAGTTGAGTGACCACCTATCATGACACCAAATTTCATATCATTCGCTTCAGTCGTTTTTACGTGATGCTTAAACAAAAAAAGCGTCACGGACAGAAGGACAGAATGACAGACACACAAACTTTTTTTTGAGGGTCGCATCGGATTCCAGGGTGCTTGAAACGGATAGAAATCGCAAAATTGTTGAATTCCAAGAAATGTACAGACAAAAGTCTAATTTTATTTATATAGATAATCACATTAGAAGAAGTGTTGAATTGTGGGGAATCTAATTTCTTAGCCAAGTTTCATAAAGAATTGGCTCTCCACTGACAATTTCATCAATGTAATAATTTAAAAAATCTGAATTAAAAATTTTTATCAAGTGCAATTTGTGAAAGATGCAATAGTTTTTGAAAAAACCTGGCCGGAAATTTCACTGTTACTTCAACATATCTTCCAAAGGGATATTAATAGGTTCAAGAAGACGATGTTTCCGACCTCTCATCGCTGTGTGATTCTGGACCGTCTTGTTATAACCTACCTCGTCCCTCTAATTATGAATCGCCCTGTATACAAGAATGCTGAATAGTTCATTGAATTACATGTTTTAACATATATGTATTTATTACATGTAACACATGTATGTACAATCCCTGATTTTAAGAATTTACTGGATATGCTTTAACAATGGATCTCAAGATTTTATATTTTTTGTAAACACCTTCTATAATTTAAAAATATTGATAAGCACCTCTTATGTAGTCGACTACTAGTATAATATTTTGTTGAAACAGATTCCCAAGATTCTTCTTATGAACTCCTTTTCAGATAAAAAAAAAATAAAATAAATCCCTAGTGTACTAGTGCATTTTTTTTTTTTTTTTTTTTTTTTTTTTTTTTTTTGTGTGTGTGTATGTGTGTGAACTCTTTTTTTTCCACATCTCATGACTGGTTAGATACAAATATATTATAATATATAGTTTATCTATTTATTTGCTCCTGTTCATGTTGCTTTATCAAAAATAAATTTTTAAATACTTCGAATGAAAATAATTACTAAATTACAGGATTGAGTCTGTGCTTTTATGGATTTCAGCCGTATAGTTTTAAGAGTAATATGCTAACTGATTTTTTGGGAATGACAGAAATATTCATATCTCTGCCTTCTCAAATAAATCTGTTGGATACTCTAAAAACAAATCTCTAATTGCCAATGAAGTGTGCTACCTCACTAAGTGGAGATAACTTGCCAAAGTGTACAATGTTCGAGGTAATCGCAAAAGGTAAGCAATATCTTTTAGTTTTATACAAGTTACTAGCCACCTCCAGCAACCAGTTGGTTCGTCATCGTAATAAATCTTGTTCGAAGAGAACCAAGATTTATTAAGTAAGATGACGAATCAACGATTTCATGTTCCTCACCGTCTTCCTTGGCCCTGAAATCTCTGATTCTGAATGGAATTTAAAATTAAGATGGTTACAAATAGGAGCAGCCCTATGGTAAGTGTCGCCCCCTGCTAATATAAAAATGATGTCCCCCTTTTACGTTCTACTTAGTTTTTGAGTTCTGAATGATGCCCCTTCGAAGCCAGCGCCCAGATGCAATGCTTACTATGTTGCGCCGCCCCTGGTTACACAAATAAAATGGTTAAATGATAAAAACCTACAAACAGGAACAAATTATTTTCATCGTATACTAATTCTGAAGAGCTTCTGGATATATTGGCCTTTATCAAAAAACGGAAAGGGAAAAAAAAAAAAATCTGAAACACTTTCAGATTTTAAATACGCACTAAAGTGCTATATATTAAAAGCATATTATAATCTGTGGGTCTTACCTATTTTGGTTTTTATTTCATTAAGTTGGAAAGTATGTCATTATTCATGAGGTGATTAAACAAAATTAAAATTGATATTTCTAACATTCTTTTCTGGATGTATTACATTAAAAATAAATGGAGAAAAGCTGCGCAGAAAAATGCACAATTCCAACGGAATGAAAATTTCAAAAACTTATTCTGAGGTGTATTCATAATCCAAGGAGCAGACGATAAAATTACGATAAATTGCAGCAAGCGTTATAATCATCTCCCCCCAAAATTGCACATCAACCATTTTATTTTTTGCCAAATTAAAAAGTCGACTAAACTCAATTTCATTTCACTATTAAGTAAAATTCGCTATAATGATTTCGCTATAAGGTTTTAAATCTCCTATATTTTAACATTAGACCAACTAAATAAGAAATCCTTCTTTGTTATATCGTGTTTCGTTATAAAGAGAGTTGACTGTATTTTGTTTGAAATGTACAGTATAAATTATATTTGTTTTTATACAACCATTTTAAATTTTAGACAAAAATTCATTTTAATACAACGGTCTTCAGTAAGTGAAATATTATCAAGAATATCAGATTTTGTAAAAGTGAGCATAAGTACAAATATATATATATATATATATATATAGTATATCGAAATATTTTACTGTCGATAAGCAAGAGTGAATATTATCAGGACCCATTCTAAGTATTTTGCCATACTGGACAAAAATCTTAAATGCATTCTTTGCAAGTAATAATGAACAATATGTTTTTAATTCAATCAAAATTTATTTCTCCTGGATAATACAGACTGTAAATTTTTTGCCGAAAGTAAAAAACAACGTATTTAACACACCAATATTTTTCACACTCACAACCAAACTGTTGCCCCTGAATTATAGCATCTCAGAAAAATGTGTTAGTTTCAGCAATGCAGTCAGAATTTTTTTTCAGTGGGGTCCATTAGGATGTAGCCAGATGAGGGGATCAGATTTACTCCCTTCCAAGAACTGCTTTTCCATTAAACCCGAGCCTATGAGCAATGAGTTCAAACTCAGAGATTTTCATTTATTTTTCATCACTTCGGCAAGCCTTTAGTATCACCCACCCAAATTTCTCGCCAAAAGACATCGCCAAGCCTGGTGATAAATTGTCAAATGTAGCAACCCAAATTGTATTATGAGTTCACGTTTATGCTTCCAGGTCCAACTAAGAGAGTTATAATTGGCTAATGAGAGAGCGTTGATTACAGTGCTGTTTTTTCGGGAATTAAATCATTTATGTTTTCAAAATTGAAGGGAGTAGCATCTGAAGTGTGGATCAGCCATGTCAAACATGTGCTTTACTATGGTTTATTGAAAACGAGTTAGTGTTGTGAAGGTTAAAGTAAATGCATTTTAAAGGAACATAAAGAGTATAAGTGTTGATTTTTCAAATTAGTGAAAGAGCTTGGGAAAGCCAAGAGTTACAAATAGATATTTTATGTATGAGTTCATATGGAATTATGTTTAAATATGTTGTTATTTTAGAAAGTGATTCTATCAACCTTTCAAGTTATTAGGCAAGTTGGGGGGGCAGTGGTGTGCTGTACCACTGAGCTACTCTGGGACGATTTCCAGATGAAATTTCTCGCATTAGAATGGTTGGCATTTATCATCTTCAGCAAACCACAGATGGAATAGATGAAACAATTAATTCGCGACAACTCTATTACGCCGCGGAAATTACACATATTTTTAGAAAGTGATTCTATCAACCTTTCAAGTTATTAGGCAAGTTGGAGTGTTTAGGCTAATTAATTTTTTATTTTTTACCAACTATGCAAAAAATTCCAGAGCTGGGAAACAAAATAAAAAATTAATCAGCCTAAACACTCCAACTTGCCTAGTAAATATGTTGTTATTGTCGACGGTGTTGCGTTTAGAAACAAGATGCCCACCATAATAAAAACATATAAAACATTATTTAATACGGCGGATTTATTAGTTAAAAGTTTTTATTTGGGAATACCTTATTCCCCCGTACACGATATATATTTCGGTTATGTGTGTAACCGAAATATATATCGTGTACGGGGGAATAAGGTATTCCCAAATAAAAACTTTTAAGATGCCCACCATTTTGTAATTAGGACTTGCACCAAGAAGTTAAAAGGTAAGCTTTTATGATTTAGGCATTTTTAGTTCGAGTTTTCAAGTTTTGGGGAAAGTGCGGAGCGGAGTTGCAAATAGATATCTCATGTATGAGTATACGAGGAATTATGTTTAAATATGTTACTGTCAAAGATTTTCTGATTAGAAACAAGATGGCTGCCGTTTTCAAGCCCAGAGTTGCATTGAGAATTTAAGTTGTAAAGTTTTTTGAATACACCTTTTATGATGGGAAAATTTATTTGTGCAATGACTTTTTGGAGGTAATAAGGGATATCAATTGGGAGAATTTTAATTATAAGGTTTAGGGAGTTTTATACTGACTTTTCTGAAGTTTTCTGTTCTGCTGATATTTTTTGTTTGTATTTTTATAAAAAGGTTCCTGTAGGGGAAAAAAAGTGATAATTTAAAATTGGCAAAATGTAAAAAAAAAAAAAAAGGAAGCTATGATAAATGACATCCATATACTTTTACATGCTCTTGGATAATAATATCATAGTAACTGTGGATAAAAGTGCGATATGTTTTTGTGTCTAGAAAAAAAGATAGCCCCTATTCTGGAACTCAAGAGTTTCATCAAGAGTTTGAAAGGTAAACCTTTAACAAAACACGGTACTTGGCACTGGCACCAGTTTGGCGAAAAACAAATGGCACCAAAAATGGCAGGTGGGCAATATTAAGCTGTTCCATTATTTCAACAAAAATACAAGTGTGTTTCAATCTGGCTATGAACAGAATTGTATATCTGTTTTAATGAATAGTAGGTTGGTTCTATAGAGAGGAGGGATGAGGTAGTTTGCTCCACAGACCTTACATCAGTGGTTTGCTCTGTTTGACAAAATGAATAGGTCTTCATGCCAGGTTTACATTTTATTGTCGCAGAGATCATCCTAGGATGAAAAAGGGACAGGATGATAGTCCTTAAAAAAGGGCAATTTAAGCTTTTAAGGGCATGTCAGAATATAAAGAGGCACTATACGAATATAAGAATCTGTAAGGTGCTGACTATCAGCAAAAAGGAAAGGGATGCCGCAACGCAATAAATATAAACAGAGAGGTGAGGATGGCACTATGAATGAAATTGGGGCAAGAAGAGCTGCAGGCAGCGCACTGTTTTTGAGTGGCTAAATGGCACCAATTTTTTTTTCAAAGTGCAAGTAGGGCGGGGAGGGCACAGCGCCCTTCGAAAAACACCTAGGATGAACAGAACCTGATTACCGAATAGGCCCATAAGGCCCGTGCCTCAAAACTACAATATTTATTATTTATACTTGTGGAATGTGATAGGAATAGGTGTGTGTGTGGGGGGGGGCAAAATAACAGCAGGCCTATAGTATCAGAAAGTGTTAATCAGGCCCTGAGGATGAACACGGGTTGTTGACTATACTTGTGTGTCATTGCAATTGGACAATAGTGATCATTGTTTTTAGCATTTCTCTAAGAGACATTTAAGAAATTAAAACTTGTTGGAATGTTTTCATTTTTTTAATTACAAATACATAAAATACATTAATAAATTTGTTTTAATTAATCATGATACTCACACAAAGGGTTCACATTGCCGCCTATCTTCAGCACTTACCTGCAGAGATTTCTGTTACTCTTGCAGCTTATAAAACTGGGCAGATAACTTCATCCTATTTTACAAGCCGAAAAAGTACAAGTACAATGCTGCTGCTTCAAATGTACAGCAAAATTGTACGAGCACTCATTAGGCATAAAAATATATGAACTGTATCGATCATATTCCTAAAAAGAAAAACAGACTACAATATTAAAGGAAACTAAAAATGTAAACAAATTGTCACTTCAAGAGGGCAACCAGGAAAAATTTTCGGAGGGCAGGGGGGATATGAAATAAACGGTGAACAAATAAACCTTGTATCTGCATGACATACAGCTTGTGCTAACTAATCTGATAATTTCAGACAGAGAAGGGGATACAATTTATAAATTCACAGTGCAAAATAGTAGCAACACACTGGATGCAGAATTCAAAAGAAGCCACACATTTAATACTATGCCACACGACATGTCACCCAAGCAGTGGCGTAACTAAGTGGGGGGGGGGGGTTAGGGACCCTGGGACCCAAATCACTATTGTCTATGGTAAAAATGAATACGCAGGATACATATGCGGACATATATGATAAAGTCAAAGTCAAACATTGGCACAACAGCCCCTCTGCAGGGACAAGACCTGCACTGCTCAACGGCGCCTTCGTGACCATGGACTCTGTGATACGGATGCCATATACCTAGGCCCGGTGGTCAGCCTGACACGAAGCCCACAGTGTTTGACCCCAAGCAAGCCTAAGTCCTTATTTTATTGACCCACTCAATGGATGAAAGGCTGAGTTGACCTTGCCCAGCCTGGGATTACACATATGATCAGTATGCACAAAAACTATATACATGTTAATACATATGCTTGTATCAATATGAAAGTGACCTTCATTAGCAATGTCTACCCCAGTGCCCATACTTAGTCGGGTAATGCATGGAATTTTAAATTGCTGTCCATTAAGAAAATAAAATCTGATTTTATAAACTGATAATTGAGCATGTAAACAAAACAATTCAAACATTTTTTTAGAAAAAAGCAGTATGTAGATAAATCTAACTAAATTAGAGATGGATTGCATTGGCTTTACTGATTAATAATGTCAAAGATGCTTAATTCGAAAATTTATGGTTTTATTAATCAGTAAATAATAGTACTACTAATTAGTAAAATTGTATTAATTTTCTTTAAATGTGGGGGAAAATTTCTAACACTGTTGGACTGTTTACAATTTTATTTATGAGGTAGGATGACAGAAAATCACCTTATGATTGAAGAAATCATAAGGTGAAAAAACAATACAAGTTTTTCTAAATAAGCAAAAAATAAACACATTATAGGAAAAGTTGCAGTTATAATAAGCAATGTATAGTCATATTCAATACAAATTAAATATTTGGAACTCTCAAATGCATACATCATGGCAGAGAATTTACATTAATTATACATTTAAATAATCTAGCATCGATCAATGGAGATCAAAGTGAAGAAGTTCGGCCCTTAAAGTAGATATATCATTTTTTTTTTTTTTATGTAGTGTGTACCATAATAGTCTAACCAACACAAATTTGGTAAAATTAGTGGCTGAAAAAGGTAAATAAAACACTTTAAAAGATAGAACGTATTAAATTTAATTTTATTACAATACTATCACTTTCACAAATATCTTAACATTCATTCAAATTTTGTTCACGTGTATTTAAAAAAAAAAAAAAAAAAAAAAACGCATACAATTAGCTAAGCGCTAAAAAAAACACCATCATTTACAATATTTTATGAGCTAATAATGCAACACATAAAATAAAAAGCTGAAACAAATTGTAAAGATGCAACATATGAATAAATAAAACGACGTAATACTTTACCTTACAAATGTAAATATGTCTGCAAATATCCACGATCTTCAAAGTACAAAGCCTCTTCTTCACTGTAAACAATCTAATATTGACGATCACTTTGGATAATGAGTTGTCTGAACCAGTCATTATAAATTCAGCAGTTTTTCCGGGTACGTTAAAGAAAATGATTGCCGTTCTGTGAGCTTGCATACCGTTTAATGATCATGATGGAATATAATGATAATCACTAGGAATAATGATCATTATAAAGAGTTTGCATATGGGGGCAAGACAATATTATTGTTACAGAACACTCTGCTTGTTTCCTGGGTTCGTCGTTCTAAAGTCCAGTGGGTGTAGAAAGTTCTAGTAAAGAGCCCATTTGTCAAGATGGAACACAAATTTTATTGCTTCTAGAACTTAGTTGAACAATTAGCTTCACAGAATTCACAAACACAATCTAACAGTCATGTGCTTTTAACAGTCCGCTTAGATCAGAAACTCTCAGAACTTTCTCACACAAAATAAAACGCTTCCACAGGTAAAATTCAGTGGAAATAGACGAGGGATAACACTAACACTCCCTCAAGACTCAACAGTGAAGAATTTATACACAGCGCTTTAAAAACAGCTTCGAAAACAAGAGCGAAACACCGCTTCTATCACAGAGCGAAGCAAGCGTACTGACAGAGCTCCATTCACACACTCTCGATGGGAGCAAACTCACACTGGTCAGGAGATCAGCTCAGTCTGAATTGGGGCCGATGACACACTCATATTTATAGGTGGCGCAGAAACTACGAGAAACTTCCCGAAATGTCTATTTCTCGAGGATCTATATATTAATTTGAACGGCAAATACGCAATTTTTCGCCATAGAAATAACATTGTGGTTAATAAATATATTTGACAGTGATAAAAGCTTTCTTTATTTTGGCGCTTTATCGCTCATTTCCTTAATTTTTTCTATATATTAATTTGAATGTATTTTATGCAACAAGGAAGGAAAATATGGCACGCTTATGAATAACGATACACTTTTCAACTTAATGAAATAAGGAAGAAATACAGGGGCGGCGTATGAATTATGATAGGCTTTTAATATGCACCACTATAGTGAGTGTTCCATATTTTTCTTAATACTTTTCTCCATAGAAATGCATAGATAGCCAGAAGCTCCTTCCTTGTAATGCAATAGTTACGTTATGCCTTTGAAAGGCACTTGCTCCAGTAATCAATGACGTGTTCTTGGCCATCTATCTTCTGGGAGAAACCTGCTCCGACATTCTCCTTACTTACGTCTACGTTCAGGATAAATGGCTTGTCAGGGTGAGAGTACGACAAGATCGGCGCAGACGTTAAAGCTGTCTTCAGTTCATTGAAATTTTTGTCCAGTCTCGGTCAACTTGTGAAGTGGCCTTGCAATCTTAGAGAAAAACCCTTCACGACTTTTCGATAGTAAGTACACAGACCGAATAAGTCATGGATATTCTCGGGACGACTCCAGTTCTGGACTGCGGACGTCTTTTCGGGATCGGTTCGGACTCCGTGGGCAGATATTATGTGCCCGAGACAGGGGCGTAGCCAAGGGGGGGGGGGGGTTATGGGGGTCATAACCCCCCCCATGAGGAATTTTTTGCCATACAAAATGTATATTCTTCACTCCCTTATCACACACATGTATGCATATAAGTGAGTTGTAGTAGTCGTAAGCCCCCCATGAAAATTTTCTGGCTACGCCCCTGGCCCGAGATAATGTACTTTCCGCCGGAAACAAGTTACACTTAGATGGACTCAGTTTCAGGTTCGCCTCCTTTAATTTCTGCCGCACCTTTCGGGTGTTCTCGAGATGCTCTTCGACAGTCTTTCCGACAGTCGGGCTCATGAAAAATTTCTATTTTATTGAACATGCTGCTTGAAACAGATTTTTAAAAAGTGATTCATATGGAAAATAAAAGTACTTAAAAAAATAGCGGCACGGGTGCCTAGAAGGCGCGTGAAGCTCGTTGGGTATTTCAGAATGGCGACTTCTATTGCTGAGTGAGTCATGAGATTGGACATTATTTCATAAACATAGATATAAAGAATTAGAAAGTGCATTCAAAATTGGCAACTCTATTTGTCTTTAATTTGCACAAATGACAAAATTTAATGTATTCTATTAAAGAATTACTTTGTTGAATTTTATGGAATTTTATTGAATTTTATTTATCTTTAGCTGAAATTTCGGGCTCGGGCTCCGACTTAAATAATATTGCTCGGGCTCGGGCGGGCTCGGATTAAAAGTCTTCGGGCTCGGTCTTCAAAAAATGAGCCGGAACTCTAGTATGTTGCGGTTTTTTTGTGTGTGTGTGGTTGGAAAAGTTTTTAAAAACTCCACTTTTTTTTTTTTTTTTTCGCGCGGCCATGGTCGGCGCAGCACTGAATTAGGCGTAGTACCTGATTCTGGAAAACCTCAAGTTTATACAGAGTTTGCTTAGAATAGGTGATTAATGGTTCACAACAGTAAATTAATATCGGTAAAATATAGGTGTAAAGAAAATGTAGAGTCTGTAACATGATTTGTATGTATGTTAGGCTTCCCGCAGTGAAAGAAATGCGAAAAATACTTGATTTTAATTTGTTTACAAATGAGTTGCTCGCAAACTTTTGGAGACATTAATGTAAACAGAAAAATTTATTGTATTTATATACAAAATTTCTTACATACCAATAAATTATTCATATAAATATAGGATAATATACATAAGCACTTTTTCCATTTTCATTTTTAAAAGGTACAAAACCATAACAATTAGAGTAGATACGGGCTAGGGCCCTTTACGAGGGCACCCCACGACAGATGAGTTCAGGCTCATTTTTGTAAGCCAAACCCATAACTTTTAATTCGAGCCCACCCGAACGATATTATTTAAGTCGGAGATCGAGCCCGAAATTTCAGCTAATAGTTAAATAAAAGTCAACTCGGCCTTGAGCCCACGTGTAGCTAATTGGCTGTAATCGCACAGCATCGTACTCAAGATTGCTATGCATAAAAACTCTAGTCTTCATTCTACTCCTTAAAAAAATGACCTCACTTAGCATGACTCTTGTACATACTTGTAAATAATTTCTTTCATTATTTTCTATTCTACTTGTCTTTTTTGTATGTTCTTGTACGATTCACTCATTGCATTCACATGTGTCTTACTACACACACTGCCTGCACTGCATCTCCTTCCGTTCTTACTGAGTCTTCTGCTGACTCCTTCATCCTTGCCATCTTGCTTGGCCGCCAAATTGTTATTTTTATGACTTGACATGATTCTTGCCCTGCCATCCTTTGGGCATATTACATGATTTCGAATAAACACACATATCACTACTATCTGGAGATAAGCGTTATTACGTAAGGTACTCCATTAAACACATCTTTCATGTCATGTCATGTGTGTATGTGTACGCATGCACCCATTTTCCTTATGCTCTTTTACAAAAATTTTCCCACGCCGCGCCGCCGGGTTCCTGAGGTCGTTAAGCCGCCGCCGCGAATTTCGGTGAGGCGCATACGGCGAGTTACAGGGCAAGAAAACAGGGAATTACTTCTAAACACGTGAACAAAGCACATGGCAAAAAACGCATGAACATTACTTGTTCCACATAGAAGGCGAAAGTCAAGCCACAGGATGAACACTGCGGGCGATACCGACGTCGACTTCCGCCCATCCTGCCGGGGCCAAATCCTTCCACGATGCTCAAAATCCAATTTCTTGAAAACAGTATGTCGCTTGGCGGGAGTTTTCCGCATTCATTTCGAGGTATCGTGGTCTCGCACTTTTCTCCTTCCAAAATTTTTTCTTCGTACTAATATTATGCTTGAACTTTGACACAAAAGTTCGCTTAAAATTTTTTCACACCTTTTTGGTGTAAAAAAAGGCTCTTTGCAGAGGTTCTTAAAGCCTTTCCCTACAATTAAAAAAAAACATCATTCGAAAAGTTTCGGGATTGTCCGACGAAATTTCTTTTTAATTTAAATATAAATCGTTATGACTCGAAAAATGTCATTCCAAAATCTTAAAATATCAATAATTTAGAAACAAGTGTAATTAATCTATTTCTAATAAGTTGTAATAAATTAGTTTTTATTAGTAATATATTTATATGGCAACATAATTAAAAAATTATTAGCACTCGAGTGCTATTTCTTTCAAGCACGGCGTGGTCACTTTTGTAAGGCAATTAGACACTTTTCAAGTTTTTATAAATATATTTTGAGCATAGTTAGAAAACGCCTGGCGAATATTGTTAAACAGTTTTGGTAGAAGATTTTAATATAGATTTCTATTACGAAGAAATGTTTTATGGAACAAAGAAGGAAAATACGGTACACTCATGGATTATGACGCCCGTTCCAAACAGTATTTAAAATAACGCGATAGAGTTGGAATATGCCTATAGATCGAACATGCCTGGCGAAGATTGTAAAATAGTTTCAGTAGGCGATTTTGAGATAGATTTCGATTCCAAAGAAGTGTTTTATGGTAAGAGTCGATTCCTATTATAACGCCCCTACTCTCGCCAACCAAAAAATTCCCCGTACTTTGGCGAACTTTGCAGCCATGGGTCTCTAGGAGTTATGCACAAGTTTCAAATGCTCCCAAAAGAACTAGATGAAAACTAAAGTGAACCAATGAGCGATCAACGCACCCGTTAAGGAATTTGAAGACATTTAATTATTTAAACTACATTCATTGGCAACATAAAATAAATAAAAATGTAACGGAATGCTGTACTGACCGGTTGTTCCAAATCGCTATATTAATTCTAAATGACGATTGCCACATAAATATATAAAATCGTCATGGTTACTGCATATATTTAAGGATCGACACTTTGGCGAGACTCGGGGCTTTCAAGTAGGAATCAACCCAAGAAAGCCCAAACACGGCACACTCATGGATTAGGATGCACATTCGAACCAATATTTAAAACGGTGAAGTATAGTTGTAATATACTTGGCGAAGATTGCAAAATAGTTTTAGTAGGCAATTTTAAGATGGATTTCGATTCCTAATATAGGTTTTATGAAAGAAGGAAGCAAAATACGGCACATTCATGAATAATGATACACTTTCCAACTGAATGGAATGAGGAAGAAAAATAGGGACGACGTATAAATTATGATAAGCTTTTAGTATGTAGCACTATAGTGCGTATTAAAAATCTGAAACACTTTCAGATTTTCTCCCTTTTTTTTTTTCTTCTTTTTTTTTTTTTAAGTAATTACCCAAATGAGGGTTGACAACCTATATCGTATAAGCTAAATTACGTAAATGTTTATTTGTTGCTTGTCGGAAATATCAGTTCCTAAATACTAAATCTATATGTTTATAAATATCTCGTTCTTGTAGTTTAATCTGTTATCCAATTAAACGTAAATTATTACAACACCCTTAAAATATTTAAATGAGAATTTCTCAAAAATTTGTGGAAGTTGAATCTGCGTGACAGATTTAATGACTTTTATTAATGACTATGTCATTTTATCTCTCACCCCCCTTTATTGAAAATTGTCCAAAAAATGAGCCCCAAAAAAGTGACATAAGAATGCGATATAATTTTACATGTATTTAAATACTATTAGTTCACAGCAGCATCAATCTCTTGTTACACTATTTCGTAAGCTGTAGAATAGGCATCCCATGTATTTTTCTGTAAATAGGTTACACTCCTAAAAATTTCAACATAGGGTTACCAGGCGAAACGCACGAAAGAAGAGAGATAAAATGACATAGTTAATTAATATCGTTTTAATACTGCAATAATGAAACTAAAAAATTAGGGGTTCAGGGAGGCTCGAACGGCTGACGAGGCTCGAACAGCCGAGTTTTTTTGTTTTTTTTTAATGATTCGATTTAAATATACCAATAAATGAATTGAGTAATTTAAATAAAAATTATGTAACTTTAAAAATTATTGAAGAATGTGATTTTTTTATGCATCGATTAAAAATCCCTTATTGATTCATTTTAATTTTTGATTGGTAATTTTTTTTTTCAGGGAGCAGCGGAATTGAATTCCAGGCACTTGAAGCTTTCCGGCTTGATGAAGAGAATTTATGTACTTCAGTCACAGAGTTAAATGAAGAAATATTTTCAATAAACTTTTTTTTTGTTAAATAAAATAATAAAGCCTAGGTGCCAAAAATATATTAAATGCACAAAGTAAATTTGACTACCTTTCCATTTAGGACGGTGCGTTCATGATCTAGAATTTCGCAAGGATTTTAATCAGACTTTTTTTATTGAAGCGCTTATTTTTGACACGAAGGTGAAAATGCTCTCGATTTCTAGTTGTCCGGTTTTTAGTTGTAATAAATACTATGTACTTGTTGGTAGTTTTATAACTAGGTGATACCTAATAAACTACGTACATAACATTATTATCCATTCTATAGGAGGGCGCAAAATAATTCCAATACGTTGCAGTCTATTATTGTCAGTAAGTGTGCTTCAGAGACAGCAAATTAACAAAAAAAATATCCTCAATCTAGAAAGCTACAATAAATTTTAAAACATTAAAGTTTGTTAAAGTAACAAAACTATACTTTAGTTTAAAACATTTCTTTAACTGAAGTGCACAAAGTAATTCATCTCACAAATCATGATTATCAGTCATTTGCTTTTAAACCATGTCATTTTATTTTAAGTATATGGAATTAGCATACATTATTCAGGTTTAACTGCGACAGTATGTTCTTCCTACAACAAGGCTAAAAATTAAATTCTTTATAAAAGTATAAATGCATTCACGGAAGAAATTATTTTACTGGCATTATATAGGTTCGATTTGTTTATCGTTTATGAATTTTCACAAGTAAGAAAGTTGAAAATGTTTTATAAGCTGTCCATGTCGTATGATTCATCGTTCCTGCTAAAGTGTTAAAATTTTGATATTTCCTTTTAACAAATGAATGTTCTAGTGTTTTCGTCTATTTTAACAACAATTCGTGTGCGCCCATGTGATTGTTTGTAGGGGAGGGGGGGGGGGAAGTCAAGGGTCCTGCCCCAGGAAGACACTCTTGCAGAATACACTGCATTGGAAGAATGGTCCGTTGTAGAAAGTTCTAGTAAAGAATGCATTTATCAGGTGGGAACACGAACTTTATTGCTTCTAGAACTCCGTCGAACAATCAGCAGTACAAGATTCACAAGCAAAATCAAACAGTAAAGTGCGTATAACACATTAATACAGAAGCTTTCGCAAATGCTGTATTTCTCACACAAAATAAAGGCGATGAGGGAAAATAAGGGAACGGGTCTATTTTTAGGTTTTTAAAGTTGCGCAGATTGTTTTCGATACTTTTTTTTTTTTTTTTTTTTACATAATTCTGAAAATTTCAAGAATATGACTAAAATAGCAGTATCACTAAATTAAACTGTGATGCTGGGATATCGATGGATGGAATTCTTCACCCCCTCCACTCTGTATAAAACTAAAATTTCGAAAATGGTTAGTGTGAAAAGCGAATTTACATTTTTCTGAACTTGTGCCTTTCTCGCGTTTTGACTTCTCCATCCTGACATGTTCTTCCGGCTACTTCAACCGTTGTTTGCTTTTATCTAAACCATCCGTGATGTACATTTTTCTCGAATGTGTTGTTGGATAGCTTTCATTTTGTACATTTTGGAATATTTCATACAAGAATAAATATTTGTTTCTGCCCTAACAACTGTGACCACTTATTTCGTGTTTCTGACTTCACACCACTCCACAACATGGACGGCTTATGATTTCTACACTATTCAATCTATTTACATCATAAGTAGGAAAACCATGAAAGAAAAGTGGATTATCATTGTTTCTTCAATGTTACTCTGCAGATTCTTTTTACTAAAACGCATGCTGTAGTTTTCCTTATGACTAAAATAGCAGTATCACTAAATTAACATTGGAACGCAACCATTTCCAATGCCAAAAAAGTGCATGGATTTAACTATCAGAAACATCACGGGTGATCGCATAGCCCAACGCGTGCCACAGATCTCAAGAGCATTTTTGAAACGAATGGCCGTACAGCTGTCTGTGTCAAAAATGTTCAAAATGTCAGTCTATCTATTTATCTTTTTTTTTTCTATATCGATGTATATTTTCTTTACATTCTGCAGTTCTCAGCAGATGCAGGTATCAAAAAAAAGAAAATAATTCTGGCTTCCATTTTTCAAATAATCCATCGTTTTTACGGGAAATGATATTTTCAATAGAACAGGATTCTCGTGTAACTATGTCCTCTTCCTGTATTTTATTGAAATCCAATTGATTCTGCTGCAATTAAAACGTCAGAGTTGTGCCCTCACATCGAGGAGACCTCGCGTTAAAGAGTTAAAATGAGCCATTGACAGTGTGCTTGTATTATTCAAAAGCTTGGGGGAAAAGTATAAAGATCTCTCCTAAAAACTGACTTTGACTTTTTACAGATTGAAATGGGTTTTTATAGCAATACTTTTTAATGGTAGGATTGTGTCTATGTAAACGGGTGTCCAGAATTAACGTAACAAACACAAAAAAGGGAGCTTTTATTGGAAAAAAATTGAATTTCATGCATGAGAATTTGGTATTCCAATACCTCATGCTCTAAAGTAAGATATGGTAAAAAAATATTTGCTCAGGAGTTAGTTAGTCAGCCGATTAGAAGCTCCTTAAAAATATGAACTGGTGACCTCAAAATGACGTCGAATTCATTTGCGATTCGAGTATTATATGCTGAAAATAACTCTCTAAAAGAAAGCATTCTTTCCAATGGCAACAGCTGTTAGAAGTTTCATTTTAAAGAATTTTTTGGCACAACTTTGACATATTCCGCCAATGGCGACTTTCAATTCTCTGATTCTTTGGCTATTTACGCATGCGCACAATCAATAATCATTTCCTGTTATGGTTGCCATTAAGACCTTTCTCCATATATTCTTATATATAATCTTCGGTAGACTGGCGTATTTATCACCGGGAAATATTTCATTTCGCCATGTTGGCGAATATTCAAGTTGTGCCAATTTCTTTTTCCATTGTTCAAATTCATTCAAACATAATCTCTGGTCGACTCAACATCACTTTTATTACTGAGAAAACCAGTGCCCTATAAACGATCTTTTACGCTGATTTTCACTTTATAACTTAATTATTTCTAATTATTTAACTGATTTAAAATGGATTTTGATTTTGTATTTCAATTTTATATGTTTTTTATTTTATTTTATTTTGACAGTTTGTTTCCAGGTCTCTGGAGATTTTACCTGGAAATGTCTGGACTGTCGCCCTCTGAAGTATTCAACGAAGTTTGCGCTCCCGCTTGTGGTAAGCTTGAAAATTAAAGTTTTTATGCAATTTAATATATTTTTTATCTGTTTTAACAGTAAAAATGAGCAGAATTTTCAAAGAATCTGCTTAATCTACTTATACGTCAAAATTTGCATTTTGCTGAAATAAATACGTCGAAAATTGCATTTTGCAATAAAAATATTGCTTTTGATTTTGATTGCAATTATATTTTAAAAAAATTAACCTTTATATTTGTGATTTATGTTATTCGTGTTACGACGAGATATAAATCGCATTAAGTTTTATAAGTTCGGCGACATCATTTTTCTCGCCAAGGAGGCTGGGAAAGACCATAAAGGATTGCATAGTATAGGGGTTGCTGAAATTCCTTGCTTTATTTCTATGTTATTTATGGCCATGCAGGATAGTGTAAGAAATTTACTTTGATTGTGAATTCTGGTTTATAACCCACTTATGTACCAATAGGGCAATAAACAGTTAAAGAGGGCAATTTTGTTGTTCATGCGGTAACCCTTGAGATCATCCGCCATTCACTCATCCGTTATAAAAAATAACAAAACATACATTTTAAATCTCATGAATGAAGTTTAATTTATTTTCTATTTATACATTTTCCTATTCAGGGCAATTCCATATAAACATGGATATGACCATTAAAATGTTTATTTATTTTTTATTTTTTAATGAATTGTGTGAGAAATTATTCCAAATTGGGTACTTACATATTATCCCGGTCCCGGTGGTCCGCCAAGACGAGTGATTTTTTGCCAAGATAAATGCCGGGCACATGAAATTATTAATGGTTTTGAATACGATTGGCAACAGTTCCACAACATATTTCATGAAAGAATAGTTAGGCGGGAATGACCGCCAGGATAATACGTAAGTACCCCAAATTGTTGTAGCTGTGTTCGCAAAAGTTTTTTTTGTAAAAGTTCCGGTACTTACGCATTATACCGGCGATCCGCCAAGACGAGCGATTTTTTGCCAAGATAAATGACGGACACATGAAATTACTGATGATTTGGAATACTATTGGCAACAGTTTGACAGCACATTTGATGAAAGAATAGTTTGGCTGGAATGACCGCCGGGAAAATACGTAAGTACCAAAGTTTCTTTTTAACAGAATGGTAACACATCAAAGTCAGACATCAGAAGATTTGTTACATGCAGCGTTAAATTTCATCAAAAAGATGTGCTGATTTTCCAATTTAAAAAATTTTAAATTATATTTTCTGATTGTTTCTGATACATACACTTATAAAGTTTATAAAAAAGATAAAATAAACGGTCGGAATCAAAGTAATAATATATATTTTTCCTAAATGATTTTAGTGTCTATAGCACATGTAGCATGAGTTATCAAAACATGGTTATGTCACCCATGCCAAGATAAATGCCGGGCACATGAAATTATTAATGGTTTTGAATACGATTGGCAACAGTTTCACGACTCATTTGACGAAAAATTAGTTTGGCGGGAATGACCGCCAGGATAATACGTCCAAGTAAATGTAGTAAATTATCATTTGCTTTAAAATTTAATATTCTCTTCAGTTTTTAGCCGTTTTAATTACACTCATGTCCATAAATTAAGGATAATGAAGTTCAGGCAAAGAAAGAGAAAGAAGCAAAACAAATTTGACTTATTTGTAAAGTCTATTTATTAAACAAAAAGTAAAGAGCAAAAAAGATGCTATATGTTTGACATAATTAATAAAAATTGCAAGTTTTACTCCCTTGACCCAATTTCAAAAAAGAACCTATTTACAAAAAACAGTATAACATGGTTAGTAGGATGGTTAATACGGAGTATGTCTCCCGGACGATGCAATACAGGCCTGACAACACCTAGGCATACTGAGTATCCAATGATCCATCTGATCTTCTGGGGAATATTACACCACTCATCAAGCAATGCACTCCGAAGTTCCGGTAGACAGGCGGGAGGGGGTTGACGGGCTGCAATTCGTCGGCCAAGCCTATCCCACACATGCTCTATTGGATTCAAGTCCGGTGAGTATGCTGGCCAATGCATACGGGTGATATCCTCCGATTGAAGGCATTCGTCTACAATGTTTGCACGGTGAGGACGGGCGTTGTCATCCATAAACACAAATTCAGCACCCATGGCGCCCCGAAACAAACGTACATGTTGTTCCAGAATGACATCCCGATAGATGTGGCCTGTCATCGTTACACTCTGAACATGCAGGTCAGTTCTGGAACCAAGAATAATTCCTCCCCAAACGAGCCATCCTGCACCACCGTAACGGTGTCTTTCAATGGTGTTCTCTTGGTGGTAACGGGTACCTGGCGCTCTCCAGATGAATGTCCGGCGAGAATCAGACTCCAAACTAAACCTGGAAAACATCACACAAGACCACTGTTGCGGTGTCCACAATGCATGCTCTCTACTCCAGGTTAATCGCAGGCGACAGTGAGTTGCGGTAAGTGGAACACATCTGACAGGCCTACGAGCATATAGACCAATGTGCCCTAAGCGTCTGTACACGGTCTGCCTTGAAACTGTCGTACCGGTAGCTGAAGAGAGCTGACGAGACAGGTCTGATGCTACACTCCGTCTGTTTCTTTTGGCAGTAACTGCCAAATAGCGGTCCTCATTCGGCGTTGTAACTCGGGGGCGACCTGTGCTGTAACGTCTACTCACATTACCATCCTCTTGGAATCGTTGCCAAAGCCTGGAGATGACACTCTGGGCGATTCCAAGTTCCTCGGATACTTCCAGCTGGGTACGTCCACATTCCAGTCGTCCGATCATTCTGCCACGTAAAACATCATCCAAATGCCTCCTTTGTGCCATAACTATGCGGTTTTTGCACTAAAAAGGCTTTCACAGCGCTTGTGAACAATTTTACTTCTTTGCCACCATTTCTTATATACCCCTCTCTTACACTCTCGTCATTGTGACGTACCATCCACGCCATCTGGTGGTTTCCTGTAATTTGCATATTCTTCTTCAAGATGTGTGTGATCATTCCACAGGTGAAATTTTTATTTTAGAGATCAATTTCTGTGTGATTCTGAATTATCCTTAATTTATGGACATGAGTGTATAAGAAGCGTTTAAAAAAAGGTATCTCCCAGTTTTGTTGCGTTATTTGCATAAATTACTGTAGCATGAGTTACCTTATGAGAACTCACGCTACACTCAGAAAATGAATTCAGTTGTTATTTGCATACATTTCATATATTTAAGTTACGTTACTGTAACTGATCCAGTTAATATAGGTCTATTTTTTTGTGTGGTTACCCTATTTGGATTTTCACCCTTAAGTTATTGACGCCTATCAAAACGTAGAGCTTTAATGGAAAGGTATGGCAAAGTTTCACCAGTTCGATTCAGTAGCTTAGTGTGTTCTGAGTGAGATGTTGACTAGCCTACAAGCTTTATAGAACCAGATACGGTTATAGATATACTTTTTCTTTTCTTCTCGTCTGTGTAGATTCTTCTAGCAAATGGCAAATACAAAAGGAATTTCCAAATTGCCTATTTAAACTGCATCAGATAGCATTCAGTGCTGCCACTGACTAAATTACGCACACTGCCATATAGGGACGTATCCAGAGACAACAATGGATTGAATTCTTCTCCTCCCTCTATCTAAAACTAAAATCTTGATAATGGCTGCATGAAAAGGGAATTTCTGTCTTTCTCGCGTTTTGACTCCTCAATCCTGGCGTGTTTCTCTGGCTACTTGCCCTATTGTTTGCTTTTATCTAAACCACCTGTGATGTACATCTTTTTTAGAATGTATTGTCTGAAAGCTTTTGTTCTGTACATTTTGAAATATTTCATGCAAAAATAAATATAGGATTCAAATTTGGCTGCTTACTTTGTGTTTTCTGACTCCTCAATACGGACTTAAACGGAGTGCGATTTCTAAACTATCCAATCTATATTGTCGTTCTCAAACTAATATCTGCTTTGCGCATTTTTCAGAGATTTTGACATTATGACTATTAAGTCTAGTTGACAAGCCAAATTTTCATATGAAAAGACAGCTGTGTCACTCTAAACATTAGACGGTGAACTGTGGTCGCTAAAAAAAAATACGCTATGTGCATCAGCCAGGATATTGTGGAAATATGCTTCCATGTGTCAAACGTGCACATAGCATATTTTATTGGCACATAACAGATAATGGTTTGAGAACGACGATATGTAGAAAAGCATTCCAATTGCAGTGTAAAGATTTATTTAAATTTACGGCGGTCCATTAAGGAAAAAGGGATTATTAATGTTTTTGGAATGTTAATCAGCAGATTCTTTTTTACTAAAATGTCTGCTGCAGTTTTTCTTCAAAATGAGCAATTGACTGTTTGTTTTATTCAATACCCAGCAAACACACACAGGTTCTCTGAACGTCTAATAACTTTCAGAAGACGTTTTCTGAACGTTAATAGACGTTTAGAGAACCTGTGTGTGTTTGCTGGGTAGTGTACGGGAAAAGTATTATCAAGATCTCCCAAAAACGAACTTACAGTTGTGACATTTTGCACTTTGAATTGGGTTTTTTTCGCGATATTTTTAATGATGGGATTGGATTGTATCTATGCACACGGGTGTCCAAAATTAACGTTACAAGCATTAAAGAAAAGTGAGATTTTTAGGCAAAAATGGGTTTAGTGCATGGAAAATTGGTATTCCAATGCCTCGTGCTGTAAACTAAATGGCAAAAAGAAATTGCACAGGAGTTATAGGTACGCTGATTTACAAATGTGAGCAACATTCCTCAGAATAGGACATGTCAAGTCTCTATTGCTTCATTTAGCAAGGCAAGAGGTGTGGCCACCTCGTACAACTATGCAAGCGTCCCGTCGAGTTCACATACCATTGTCTCTTGAGAGAAGCTATTGAGGCAGTTACTCAAACAACGCACAACAGTGCACAATGTAGGTCACCTTTAAGGGGGGGATATTTATTTAAATGCTGCGTTCGTCTATTAGATAAGTAGGCAGGAGCTGCAATAAAAAAGAACGAATTCTGTTTTAGCAGTATTTCGACGCACTCGAAAGCAATGTGCATATATACATCAAGGATTGAATGGGAAAACTACTGTTTGATGGCTTCAGATTGTTCTCGGCAGGGGTCACGCTGGCTTTTTTTAAAGTTTCGCCAATCCATTCGCCAAATTAGATTTTGCCGGGCATCATTAAGAAATGCAAGTGCCAATATTTTCGCCAAATCGTATTTTCTTTCGCCAAACTAATTTTATTATCGCAATTTGCGACGTTGGCGATCGACAGCGCGACCTCTGGTTCCCGGCATTTCCATTCGCAACATTTTGAATACATATTTTATCGTATTTTATGTGTCAGTCTTGGGTCAGGATTTCTCCTTACCCATAGAGGAGAAATAAGCCGAGAGGGGAAAAGATGAGGCTAAGATGACGGCATTGCAAGGAAAGAAAATGAACGTTTATCGCCATCTAGAAAACGAGGATCTCGTTTTTCCAATGAAAACGAGAGACGAGAGAAATAATGAACTCATTTTGCAGCACTATTTTGCTAGGGTGAGTTACATGCCTGTTTCAGATTAGGCTTACAATGGCTCTCTCCATCTATTCCTCAATTATACTTGTACCCGAAGATTTCACTATGAATGCAGTTTTAAAAATACGCATGGTAAAATCAAGTTTGACCTCCCATGAGTGACGGGTCCCAGCAAATTGCAATCTGAAAACTATTTCACGAGTGACATCTTTTTTTGTGAGAGCCTAGAACATAAGCATCGAATATACAGCATTAGATGTGAATGTCTTACGTACGTATTCCCAGCAGACTGAATCCGTAAATGAACGGAATTATTGTAGATACTGCGTTGAGATAGAAAACAATCGTACTCGCAAGGATTAATAGAACAAAGTTTGGAAAGAATACCACCTGTCATAGCATTTCTGAATCTGATCGGAATCCTGATTTCAATTTCCCATAATAGTCCTGTTGCTCATCCCCTTGTTTTAGGACACTGAACCAAGTGCAAAAGATCATGATGCACAAACAAGTCTTAAACAATCTCTGTTTCATTCAAGAGTTCATTCAAGATATGACATTGGGGCGTTATGGCTGAGCAATGACAATAGGCATGCGTCTTCTCTTTTCTATGGAAGGTGTAACTTTTAATACGGCCAGTCCTCAGCCTCGATAAATTCGTTTGAGCAGATCTTGAGCCGAAGCACTGCAAAGATAGTCCAAGGCTCTTAGCAGCGTACTAGTGGGATCCTCCAAGTATTAGTAGGCAAGCTTCTGAGGTCCACTCCACTTTTAAACAGCGGGTGGACCTCAGAAGCTTGCACGTTGGAGGAGGCAGCAGTGATGAGTCCAGTACCCTCCACACAAAGCAGATCAGTTGTTTTGTTTCCATGAACATCCACGAAGGAAGGAATCCACTGCAAGCACGCAGTGCCGATCCGGCCCAAAATCGTCAGTTTGGAAGCAATATCCGACCCCAACTTATTCAAGATGTTCGGCCAATCCTTCGAGTACTAAACTGCGCTTCTTCTATTTGTTAATATCCTGATCCTGCCAATGTAGCATGCGATTGATTTTTTTTTCAATGCATCTCGTATATTTTTAGAGAGCATTTTCGGAAACGTTCCGAATTGACTCGATTTGGAATGCCCCTCCCACCTCAGTATATGAAGACGGTTTTAAAACACGTAAAGTACGACTAAGGCAGTCCATCGCTGTCAGCGGTTTATCACACGATATTTAAATAAGGTCACTGTAAAATGAATTCCTTAAAAACACTCTTTTGTGCGAAAGTTGTTAATTTTTTTCATAAGCCGAGATCCAAATTTAACCAAATTTTATTCGAAATTTCGGAAAGAAATAATTCATTAGATTTTGACGGCAAATATCAAAATTTAAAACGATAACTCGAGGCTGCGTTATAAATCATAGAAACACTAGCGTATTAAGCGTTCAACCTTTTTACTGTTATGGACGTTTAGCCGAAATGTTCTATTACAGAGATTATTGTGAAGAAGACTGTGCTGGGAATGTTCCCGTCTAATCGGAAATACAGCACTTTCACTTGTGATTTCATTCTAGTGTCATAAACTGTTAGACTGCATGATTCAGTTTTTAATGCATTTTGTTTTTGCTTATCTCCCTGGCAATCGCATGCGCTGCCAGATCCCCCAAATAGGGCGGCAGTGGGCAAAGAGGGGCGTCTTCCATTTTTGTGGGCCACACAGAACTCCGGCTTTATTAATGCATTTTTAAATTCGTAACAACTATGTATTGTCCATCTCTTTCCCGCGTTGTGAAAACGATGAGCTGCGAATAATGTTCTAAAATGAAACCTCTTATTGCAACAATACCTGACTCGCGTGTGATTAAAGTAAAAAAAATCTGATGTGTCCAACACATGACTTCCTTGCACGTCTATTAGATCAAAAATATTTTCGAAGCACTTCCTCTAAACTTATTTCTTTGAAAGAGATAAAGTATCAATAATAGTAAGATTTAGCGATTTCTAGCCAAATATTTCGATATCGTCAAGCTGAGTTCAATTTGAAAGATTTCCTTCTAACACTTTATTTGGCGATATTTCACCAAAAGCCGACAAACTTGAGATAGTCTGCGAGATTTTGGGGATAGCCAAAGTAGCCATTGACCACAGACTTTCAATGAATTGAATGCATTCATACACCTCAATGTATTTAAAGTCATTTGGCAAACCCTGTAAATAAATTCTCAGTCGATTGCTGTCAAAATAGATATTGAAAACAGTTAGATATTACAATAGTTCTAAATACAAAAGTTCAAAATTCTACGGGTTAAAGTTTTAGTGTTATACAAAATACGAAATAATTTTTGGCGCCAAATTTGGCGATATTTCGGCGAAACTCGTCAATTTCGACGACATTTGGCGAGATTTCAAGCATGAACCAAACAATGACAGATTATCGCCAAATATGGCGATATTTCGCCAAAACTCGCCAAGAACGATGACAAATGGCGATACTTTGGGCATGGACCAAATAACTGAATATCGCCAAATTTGGCGATATTTCGCCAAAACTCGCCAAGGCCGAGGACAGACGGCGAGATTTTGGGCATGTACCAAACAATGACCGTCTACAGTTGTATTATATTGATGATGTCCATAGACATTAAAGTACTGAAATTCTTTTCGGTGGTTCTGTAAATAAACTCTCCAGTAGATTGGAACCAAAAATCGAGATGCACAACTAGATGTTACAACAGTCTTATATATGAAATTTCATAATATTTTTTGAGATTTGAGAGTTAAATATGCACACGTACACCAAAAGTCGCCAAGCTTGGCGACTTTTGGATAGTTCTTGAAGGAGTCACGTGACCGTGGTCGGACCATTACCTAACTTATGTGGTAGGACGGTATTGTGCTTGAAATGGATGAATGCCCCTAAAATTGCCATTGACCGTAATGTACTGGAAATCTTTTGAGTGTTCCTGTAGCTGAACTATAAATGATAAAGACACTTTTTTTAATGGAGAAATTCATTTTCTAACGATTTACAGCATATATCACTTCTGAGTCGTTTGAAATAGCCCAATACCTCTAAAAAACGCTTTGATATAGAGCGTAATGTATTATAGAGCGATAGAGCGTAATGTATATACGTAGAGCGTAATGTATTTCGAATATTTTGGGTGGTTCTGTAGATAAACTATCCAGTCGAATGGAACCGAAAGGGGAGGTGCACAACTAGATGTTACAAATATCCAAAATATGAAGTTTGGACATTCTACGCCTAATAGCTTTTGAGTTAGGCGAGTTTAATGAATATCGGCCCATTGAGCGTAATGTATTTCGAATGTTTTGGGCAGTCCTGTAGATAAACTATCCAGTCGAATGGAACCAAAAGGGGAGGTGCACAACTAGATGTTACAAATATCCAAAATATGAAGTTTGGACATTCTACGCCTAATAGCTTTTGAGTTAGGCGAGTTTAATGAATATCGGCCCATAGAGCGTAATGTATTTCGAATCTTTTGGGCGATCCTGTACATAAACTATCCATTCGATTATCACCAAAAGGGGAGGTGCACAACTAGATCATAGAACAATCCTAAATATCAAATCTCAACATTCTACGACCCATAGTTTTTGAGATATGCGAGTTACATACATACGTACGTACGTACAGACGGCATGGAAAAACTGGCCACAATA
>JAWZYV010017658.1:0-33075 GCA_038373885.1 Cheiracanthium punctorium | reverse complement strand
GAAGACACAACTGCAACCCGGTTTTTCCTGCGTCCCGCTTCTTTTTTCTTATGGGGAGAAAATGAAGAACCCTATGCGTAGCCTTGGAGGGCGTGGCTCGGAGTCAAGGAGCCGTTTGAAGCTCGTACGATACATTGAGCCACGCCCCCCAAGACTATGCGTACAGTTACTTCTCCATAGAAGAACTAGCGGATGCTTACTTTATATTTACTATTCGTTCCTCCAAGGTGAAGATGCAATTTTGTTTGCACTCCTCAAGCGTCGCTTATTTGTGATAGATTTCAGCTCTCCGAGCTACAGAGTGATAAAATTTCGATCTCTGAATTTTAATTTTAACTGCAAAACTTACGAATTCACCCCTTGTGCACCAGGCCAATTTATCTATAAAGGGACCGTAATATCAGACGATGGGTGCGTTCGAGAATTCATCGGTTGTGCACCGGTAACACCGCTGCAAGACCAGAGCGTTCGAAAAGGCGGAGCGTTGGGCGGAGCTCTGGAAGTAACCGCGTTCAAAAACGTTTCAGTCTTGTAGCGGTTGTCTGCTCAGCGTGACCAGATCGCAACCAGAATGAACCTGCTATTGAGGTGGATTATTCAGGTTATTAGCGTAGTGTTGCCAATGTTTATTTTTGTTTTCTTGGCTTGGAATCGGATGTGGTGAGGATGACCGAAACCGGTTGACAACCGTAACATCACTTAACACTTAACCGAAGAATGTGAATGACCGCAACCGATAGCACCGGTTCATAACCGACCGGTGAATTCTCAAACGGGCCCAATGATGTTCTACTTAACCCATTTGTGCCTGGATATTTTTGCGACTTTCTTCGATTTTTACTGATAACAGAAATAATAGATAATTTTCTGATGTCAACTTCTTGAACAAGGGATGATTTCTTTTAAAAATCATTTATGCATAAAATCGAAATATCAACATCCTACTGGGTCATGTTAAAATATTGTGTAGAGTTGAGGCTCAATACTCATGAATAAAGGCTATGGAAAAATAAAATACGTTTTCGACTAATAGCGAAAATGCCGTCCCAAAAAAGGGACACTAGGCATAAATGGGTTAACTCAGTGACTACTGATGCCATCTAGCGAGTGAAAATGAAGGCTAAAAATTTGGAGACGTGAGAAAAACACCGCATAAAATACCAGGTAACAATTTTGCACCGTGTTTAAGAATACAAGGTAGGAAGAAAAAGTTAAGTCTATACCACGAACGTACGCACGTTAGCCCCGGGTGCAGTATGGGTTAATCGTTAACTACACGCACGTCTGCTCCAGTGTTTTTTTTACAACTTCAAAGCAGATAATCAAAAAGTACGATAAATAATGGCTGCATTCGTAAACGACACACTCGTTGCACGCGTTTTCGTAAGAAAACTGGAATGCGTGTGTTGAGTGCTGTCAGTTCTTTTGACCTTACAAACAACTTCAGTTTATTGAGTTTCGTCGCCTAGGAGACGTATTTGTTTACAATTCGCGAATGCGTTCATTTTGCTCAGAAAAGTTTTTAGTACATACTCCATATAAAATCAACAGGATTTTTAAAAGAAAGAGTGGCTATCACTGAAGTGCACAGATCAAATTTCAGACATTTCAACTTAAACTTCATTTTTTCAAAAGTATTTAGCGAGAGAAGTTCAAATTTTGTTCATAACGGTTTCAATCAACTTCAATCTCGACACTTAAACATGCATTTTCGAATGGACTAAAATGAAAAATACAAGAAAAGGATCACCTTTGAAAAATTATGTACCTTCGTAGCATTTTCTAACGTACGCATGCATTTCCTCCTCGAAAAAATAATATTGGCAGCTTTAGAAAACGTAAAATACTTTTCACGACAACATACTTTTCCATAACAACGGACGCCATTTGAAAACAGCAAAAACGTGCAGCAAGTGCATCTTCTAAACAACGGAACGAACTAGATTCGCTTTCAGTTTACTTCGTTTGAAACGAATCGCACTCAGTTTTGTATACGAACGCTTTAGTTTTTAAACTGAAAGCACTCAATTTCCTTTACGAACGCCTTAGATGGAAACTCGTTGCACGAGTGCAACTCGTTTGGCGTTTACGAATGCAGCCAATATTTTGTCCGAAATATGGAGCCCGTGTTATACGGATTTCAGCATTTCGCGTGTAGTAAACGCTACGCATTTTCAAATGTGAAAAACAGAAAATTTAGCTATCCCTGCGTATAGGGACGAATGAAAACAATTCCCATCCATTAGGGATGGACGCGAGACGACTTTTTTGCTAGACGAGACAGAGATTTACAGCTTTTTTGCGAGACGAGACACACATTTTTAACATTACGATATAGGGATTTTTGCGAGACGAGACAAGCTTTTAGGCTATTTTGCGAGACGCGAGACGCTTATTTTTCGTCTCGCGTCCATCCCTACCATCCATCGACATTTTGACAGATTTCCCGTAAAAGAATTTACAGCCATTTATTGGTAATGATATTTTTGTTATTATGTACTTCATTGCTTAAAACTGAAATAATATCTGTCTGGATAATTGTAAACTAAATGCTTGCAAGATATGGATTGGTTGACCCGATTACTGAATCATAATACTCAGGTCCTTGCTAAGGGGGAGGGACGAGAGGAGTCTTCCTCCCCCCTCTTCCCCCGTTCCTCCTTAACATTGGAACTTTTTGTTTACACTTGGAAAACTTAGGAACCTAGTACTGACTAACATGAATTTAAAAAAAATTAACGAAACTATGCTTCACTTTTTATTTCTGGTAGACCCTGTATATTGAAGTTTGAGTATGAGAAACCAGTTAGACCAGCCGTTCTCAACCTTTTTAACGTCGCGTAACCTTTTTAAAGGCTAACTTACGGTGGCGCCCCGCCCCCTCAAATTTTTCAGCATACATTCAGTTTTCTAAGCTTTAACAATGAACATTGAGTCGAATTTTCTACAAAATATTGTTATCAGTAAAGTTTGAATGAACATTTTAAGCGAAAATGGATATATTTTTGAGTAAAAAAAAAAAAAATGAAAATAGATAAGATTATTTAAAAATATGCATCACTACTTGCTCTTTGGTTTTTCTCACGCCCCCCCCCCCTGAAAACGCTCGTCGCCCCTCTTGGGATCGCAACGTTGTTTAAAAAATTGTTCCATTAAAAAACCGTATAAATTCGATCAAAATAAGTACTTCTCTTGTAAAGTGTATAAAATATTTTTTTTTTTTCAGGACATACGTATATACCATATGCCATAAATATCCCACTACACTGAGAGGGAGGGGGGGGGGAGGTTAATCAACCTTCTGGCTTTGTAGTTAGATCTAGAAGTATTCCTTCTTGCAACTTTTAGAAACTAATAGGAATTATACATTATTAAAAGTGCTTAGTCTAAAGTAGTAATCAAGTAAGGCGCGGGGGCTCTTAGCGGATTAACAGGGGATTAAGTACTTTGGCGAATACTTCTTCTTGGAGAGGACGCGCTTTTGCCGTGAAAACATCTTTATTATTAGTCCTGCATAATCAGATTACGCTACGCTGTTATTAAATAGTATACTTCTTCAAGGATGATGGTGACATGAGTTGCAACGTGCAAAGCAGCGAAATGATTATGTGCTTTCTAATTAGATCGTATGATTGAGCAGTGGAGAACGTTGAAGTGCTCCGTTGCAGTCAGGGTGCGAACTGAACATTTTCTCCAGGGGGGGGGGGCATTTGAAAGAAAACATTCTGCAGGGGGGGACACTTAAAAAGAAAGATGGGGAAAGGTGCAAATGCTTCACTCACATGATATTACTTGACAAATGCAGTTGCCGACACGTGTGGGAAACTGACTTATATTCAAACAAAAATCATAGATTGTTTGTTCCATGGAATCACAGATACACAAGTTACATACAATGTACCTGTATTGGAAGCCACCCTTGAGGGTTTTTAGCTTAGAAAAGAGACGAAATTTTAAGGCAGTCGCCTTAGAGTATAGTAACAAACGATAACATACAACCTTCATTTTGACTTCTTGACTTCAATCCAAATCTTCATACTCATCTCAATCGTCACTCACCAGTTTAACATTTCTTCAGCAGGGGATAAATAGTATCCCTGGCAGGGATCCATTAATATTTTTCTAGCCAGGGATATTACATTCTTCAGCCGCGGACGATCCCCGGCATCCCCCCCCCCATCAATTCGCACCCTGGTTGCAGTGTACATGTTTGGCGTTTACGGAAGGGTGACGTGCCCTTTTTTGTACGACTTTTTGTTTTCGGCAATATGCCCTGCCCTTTTTTTTTTTTACTGCTGCTGATGATAAGGACTGAAGTGTTGGCCATTTTTCTATAAGGGCACCCAATAGGTTTGTCAACGTCGGTCCCCTACGGGTTTTCCGAACTTTGAATCTGTTCTGCACTTGGATCGGCAACCGCAGAGGTACCTTCTCAACATGGAGGACATTGGGAACCACGATCAGATTTTTACGAGCAGCTCCCTTCCACGAACGCGATCCTACATCCGTCCAGCTGCGAGTCACCCTCCCAAGCGCTGACCACGGACGGCGTTGCCTGATTTTTGGTGGTCTACTTGGAAACCAAACTCCAACCAACTAGTCCACTGATGTCGAATAAATTACGTACGGGGATGGTTTAAAAAGTAATGCAACACAAAGCATTTGCTTCATCCATTTCCATCAGAAATCGGAGCACTGTTCACTGAACCACTGAACGATGGCGTTCTGAACTGTTGTAATCGGTTCGGAAACGACGTCCAGCCAGCTGCTCTTTCAACGGACCAAAGTGATGGAAATCGCTGGGTGCGAGATCCGGATTGTAAAGGAGGATGTTCCAATACGTTCCATCGGAAGATGTGCCGCAAAGTATGTGGCATCTTGTGGCCGACTATTGGTATGACATTGCTGTGATCGTCTGTTTATATCTAGAAATGTAATTTCATTCGATCGGAGGAAAATGTGTGCCTGTGACAGCTCTTGTTACCTTGCTTTGTGAAACACCTACGCAGGGCCTGATTACTGAAAAGGCTCGGGAAGCTTGAGCTTCCCCTCAGAATTTGAAGGGGGGCCCGAAAATGACTGAAAAACTGCGATAAAAATTTAAAATTTTGTTTTTAAATGATCTTTTTTAAGCTATTGTAAACATTTTTAATGAAGAGAAGTGGTGCTTTTCAGAAGTCTTGATACTTCATGTCGCAAAATTTCTAAATTGGTTGTTTGCAAAGTCTTTGCCTGGGACACCTGCTGCCAGGCCCGGATACGCCCACCGGGAAGCCGGGAAATTTCCCGATGGGCCGGTCACTTTCACATATATCTTGTATGTATAATGTGCATGTTTCATCAGAATAGAATGTAAATGGTTCGCCGTTTACATATATTTCCCGGGCCGGCGTGATCAGTTGTATCCGGCCCTGTCTGCTGCAGTTGAGATTTTTTTTCTATTATGGGAATATTTGGCCGGCAGAAAGGGGTAGACTTTTAATATGTAATGTTATTATGTAAAACTAGACTTTTAATATGTAATGTTATGACTTTTAATATGTCTTCTAAATGTCAAAATTAATTCTCAACTTCTGTGTTGTGATTTTTACGATGTCATCAAAACAAACAAGAATTTTTGAAAAAAGCCATGTCTAATGAGAAATAGAATGAAATTAATAAAGTTTAATGTTCCAGTAAGGTAATGTTTTTAGTTATTTGTTAATGTTTAAAGTAATTAAAAAAATTCTGTAAAATCTCGTTACAATGAACTAAACTATTATGAAGATTAATGAGTAAAATATTGTTATCAAAGGAAAATTTCAAATTAATGAATAAAACGCTTTTATCAAAGGAAATGATTAGACTAATGATTAGGAAATGAGCTAACTAAATCAATCAACGTTACTTTTCCCAAACAAAAAGGGGATGAGGGGCCCGAAATGAGACTGAGCTTCCCCTTACTTCAGAGGTTAATCGGGCCCTGCACCTACGTAGTAACCGCAAAAATACCATTGCCGAAGAATACTAAAAACCTAGTTGGCTTATTCAGCCCTGTCTGTTACCCAACGAAACGGAACTAGTGTGCACGCGTAGATGAAACTACGAAGGCGGTAAGTCAGCGTTTCTCAACCTGTGGGGCGCACCCCTCTAGGGCGGCGCAGAACGTTTGAAAGGGGGGCGCGGGAAAAACCAAAGAACAAGTAGTGATGCATGTTTTTAAGAATCATCTTATTTATTCAAATTTTTACTCAAAAATATATCTATTTTCGATTAAAATGTTCATTCAAACTTGACTGATAACATTGTTTTGTAGAAAATTCGACTCAATGTTCATTGTTAAAGATTAAAAAACTGAATGCATGCTGAAAAATGTGAGAGGGGGAGTGCAACACCATAATTTAGCCTTTGTTGGGGGGGGGGGCGACGTTAAAAGGTTGAGAACCGCTGCGGTAAGTAGTTCTCTTTGATCCGTTTCGTGTCTCCTTTCTTTCGGCAATGGAGACCGAAACATTCTGAAGCTTTTTCTTAAAACCACATTATTTAGACCAGGTATGGGCAACCTTTTAAAAGTTGCGGGCCAAACTCCAGAACATTAGCGAAGACGCCGGCCGTATAATTGGGATTTATAAGGGATTTTGAATAGTTTATATGAGTTTTATTCGGGGTTTGATATGTTACGCGGGCCGAATCAAAACCCGTGGCAGGCCACATCCGCTGGCCGGCGGTTGCCCATATGTGACTGAGACCAACATAGCCGCGTGACTGTATCATTTTAGGGCGTTGGTTCAATTTTTAAACCTGTTTTTTTACATCGTGAAAATGTTTGAAATTATTATTTCGTTTTCCATTAACAAAAGAATAAGTGTAATTAATCAGACAGGAAAATCACACATCTGCAGTTATCTCTCTATTCTAAGAAAAAAGTAAAGGCCGCTATCGGCACTGTCAATAGTTTGTTTGCATATTTTCTCCTAAACCGGGGGGATTGGAATTTCGAGAAACAAGTCCACGGATTTGGAAAATTCGGAGGAACCTATTAAGCTGACTTAAATTTCGAAAATCGAATTATTTTAGAAGATATTAATAAAAAACTGAAAAAATAAAACATAATGGTTGCCAGATTTGGCATAAAATCATTCATTCCTTTGCAACAAAGCAATTCCAAGTATGTAGAATCGCGTGAAATTGACAAATATGAAATAGAATTACACCCTTTTTACGCCAAATTAAAAAGTATATGAAATAAATAACTCAGTGTGTTACACAAAGTTGACAATTTTCAAATAGTAAGTTCGTTTAGACAACAGGAGTTTAGAATGAGCGATTATTCGTTTTTCCAAAACAGAATAACTCATTGTAACTGATTTTAAAAGCGCCCTCTTGGCATTAGGTACGATCTGACAAAATGGTATCTTTCCAAGCAGGATGAATCTAAACCGCGAATTCAAAAATGTTAGAACCCAATATCTTGAAAATGAAAAATAATTAAAATGCAGATTATTTTAAAGCCGGTTCGGTCCAGCTGGAGTATTTGCTACCAGTAGAAATATTGGGTGGCGTTAACTGTGCCATTATAGCAGTTATAGTACACTTTGGATATTTGCCAGCGCGGCGAGATGATATAATTCGTGGTGCTAAATACGCCAATCTGCAAAGGATTATGTAATATATGGATAACGGTTTTCCGGGAACCTTAAATGAGCAGTCATTATAGGTTGTGAGCATGTGTAAATCGCCAAATAATGAAAAGTCGCCATTAGTGGCAAGCTATCCTAGCTGTTCCGTAGTTTTTATCAAAGAAAACATACGAAGTATTGTTTTCTTACAGTTAAATATTAACTATACATATACGCAAGTCACCAAATTATGAAAATTCGCCAATAATTGACTAATATGCAAGGTGTTCCATGAGTTTCACATAATTAAAAATAGTGCGAAGTTTAAATTTTTATGTTCCAAGCAACATGCAAGAACCAAGCAATGTGTAGCTCGGTAACATTCTATCTGATCCAACCTTTGGGTTTTGTTTGTTGAAATGATGCCTTATTTACGAATAAGCCTTATTAGGGGCCAAATGCCTCATACGAAAAGCGAGCGCAGCTAGTCTAGGGGACCTTGGCCCCTAGTATAATACAAGAAATCAGCCATCTTTTTAGTATTTTTTCACAAAAAATTGTAAGTGCAATGAGTATTATACAGTTATATAAATATAATGTAAAAAATATTATTTCGCTTCTAAAGGTAAAAGAAAATGTCTACGTGAAATCATGCACATTTCACTGTTATTTAAAGGAACCCACTCAGGGGCGTAGCCAAGGAGGGGGTTAGGGGGGTCATAACCCCCATGAGAAATTTTTTGCCATACAAAATGTATATTCTTCACTACATATTCACACACATGTGTATATATATATATATATATATATGAGTACTAGTAGTCGTAACCCCCCCCCTACATGAAAAACTTCCGGCTACGCCCCTGACACCCACTCAATGTATTCGGTCCAAGCAATGGTCACCGGACCACCCCATGGGGTTGAAGAACTTCTCGCACAGTTACTTCATTACGTCCAATGCTGAAGATAGCTGACATCCATCTGAAGGGATAGATAGTAGAAATGAGTTCGGGCTCCTTTTTTGAAGCCCGGGCCCGCCCGAGCCCGAGGACTTCTAATCCGAGCCCGCCCGAGCCCGAGCAATATTATTTAAGTCGGAGCCCGAGCCCGCCCGAGCCCGAAATTTCAGCTATGATAAAAAAAATCCAATTACTTCATTGATACAATATAATGAATTTTGTCGTTTGTGCAAATAAAAGACAAATAGAGTTGCAAACTCTCTATGCACTTTCTAATTCTTTATATATCCATGTTTATCAAAGAATGTCGGATCTCATGACTGACTAATCAATATAAGCCGCCGTTCTGAAATATCCAAAGAGCCTAACGCACCTTCTAGGCGCCAGTGTCGCTATTTATTTTATAAGTACAGTGAAGTCCGGTTATAGTGAACCCGGATATAGTGAACAAAAGGCTACAGTGAACACAAACCATGAGTCCCAATTCACATAGAGTATCTCTATCCATCATGAAGACACTTGGGTTGTAGTGAACTTCGGATACAGTGGACGAAATAGGATGGTCCCCAGAGGTTCACTATAACCGGAGTTGACTGTACTTTTATTTTCCTCGTGAATCACTTTTTAAAATACGTTTCAAGGAGTATGTTCAATAAAGGAGACATTTTTCACGAGCCCGAGCCCGAACGCAATTGTGAATGACAGAGCCCGAGCCCGGTTCGGGCCCGGGCTCGGGCTCGGGCTTTCGGGCTCGGGCTGAGTCCGTCTCATCTCTAATGTACGTCATGGTGGGCAATAGAGATGAGACGGGCTCAGCCCGGGCTCGGGCTCTGTAATTCACAATTGTGTTCGGGCTCGGGCTCGGGAAAAATTTCTCCTTTATTGAGCATACTACTTGAAACAGTTTTTAAAAAGCGATCCATGAGGAAAATAAAAGTACTTATAAAAAAATAAAAAATAAAAATAGAGGCACGGGCGCCTAGAAGGTGCGTGAAGTTCTTTGAGTATTTTAGAACGGCGGTTTATATTCCTTAGTGAGTCATGAGATCCGACATTTTTTGATAAAGGAATGGATACGAAGAATTAGAAAGGGCATTGGGAGTTTGCAACTCTATTTGTCTTTCATTTGCACAAACGGCAAAATTTATTGTATTCTAGCAATGAAGTAATTGAATTTTTTTTTTTTCATCTTTAGTTAAACTTTCGGGCTCGGGCTCCGATTTAAATAATATTGCTCGGACTCGCATTAACCCTTTAAGGCGCAACCCTTTCCCAATGCTGGAAAAAGGGCAGCCGTTGCCATCGCTCAACTTAACTACCAGCAAGATGGCGGACGATCGAAACGTTCATCGCGTGCCACCGATCTAGAGACCCTTTTTTGACGCAGCTGGCTGTGCGCGAGCTGTCCGCCATCTTGCTGGTAGTTAAGTTGAGCGATGGCAACGGCTGCCCCTTTTCCAGCATTGGGCAATCTATCCAGCTGTTATCCCGTTCTTCCATTTTTCAGCAGATGCCAGTGCTGTTAAAAATAATCCTGACAATTTTTTGACGGGAAATGACGTGCTAAAAAGTAAAGGATTCTCGTGGAGCTCTGTCACCCGCAACTATTTTTATAGAAATCCAGTCTATTCTTCGTGACAGGCAACAGTCAAAACGCCAGAGTTTGGTGATCCCAGAGGGGGATCACTGCGCCTTAAAGGGTTAAAAGTCCTCGGGCTCGGGCTTCAAAAAATGAGCCCGAACTCATCTCTAGTGCGCAAGGATGTTGAAGTAGCTCTAACCTCTGGAGCACTCACGAACAAAAAAACCGAAGTAGAATCTAGCTTGGGGTGTTTTAGAAGGGATGATTTTACCAGAACTTACCACTTACATCGTACTTGACACCGTTCAGTTCCGAGAAGCAAGGCAGCGTGGCGGTGGTGCCGGCAGGGGTGGACGGCCAGCAGGACACCCCGTCCCACGTGACGCTGCAGAAAAGGTGGCTGCCTGCAAAGAACAACGAGACACATAAATCGTGGCAAGCGCATCCGTTGCAAAGCACACACAAAAGTCTTGCGCGACACATCGCCGGATGCATTGTTGGCGAGATTCGAACGACAAGAAACATGAATCGCGGCAAGCGCATCCATTTCAAAGCACTCTCGTGCACAAAAGTCTTACGCGACACGCTGGGGGGATGTAGTGTCGCCCAGCTTAGCGAGAAAAAAAAAATTGTCCCGATTATTTTTAACAGCACTGACATCTGATGAAAAATGGAAGAATGCGAGAACAGCTGGATAGCTTGCGCCATGCTGAAAAAAGAGCAGCCGTCGCCATCGCTCGACTGAATGGCCAGCAAGAGGACGGACGATCGAAACGTTCATCGCGTGCCACAGATCGAGAGACCCCCTTTTTTGGCGACAGCTGGCTGTGCCGGCACAGACAACCGGGATGGCAAGGGCTGCCCTTTTTTCAGCATTGGGAAAGGTTTGCGCCTCAAAGGGTAAAAAGTACTTTAAATGTTATTTCCATCTTTAAAGTGATGAACAAACTGTTATTAACGTCTATGTATACTGATTACATTGTGCATTCAATGGATGAATGTATCTAAACTGCCATAGACCGTCATGTATTTGAATTCTGTGGAGTGCTCCCGTAGAAGAACTATCCACGATGAATGTACTATTTTCGATGAAGATTATTGCTTTTCAAGACAGAGAGAGAGAGTTTTATAGAAGTAACACGTTTCTTAAAAACACAATAAGAGCATTCCTTGATTTGGACTGGGCGCTCAGGCTTGCTGCCCCGCCTGCTCCTGCCTTAGTCAAGTTCTGCTCTATTTATCTAAACAAAAATAATCCCGAAAGGGTTGCTCTAAATCATAAACACTCTTTCATTTTCTTTCTGTGTCAATTGTTCTCTGACACGACGACAAGAGATAAGCATTAAGGTCCGCCCAAAATGATCTCTCATTCCCGCCGTGTTCTGTAATCATCTCGAGGCGATGTCATAATACAGCGGGATATATCAAACGATCCGTATATATATATATATATTTCCCGTTCACAGACGCCTCTATCCTGGAAACAGGAAGCGATAGGTTCCCCCTTATGGATCATTATTTTCCCCGGCGAGTTCAATAAACTCTCACTTATTCCACCTCCCCCTCACGTGACTGTGGGCAATGAAGAAGGGTTAGAAGACAGAAAGGGAAGAAAAGTGATTATTTTTGAACAAGTGACCCGTCCAAAAAAATTGCGATAGAAATTTATTTTTTCCCCCCACTTAAGTTATGTAAAGTTATGATCCAGTTCCAGTTTTCTACGGAGTTGTCCCAAAATCATGGTAAATCGTTTTCATTCTTCATCCATTAGGTGGGCAAAAGAAATTGAAAATATTTTTACTTTCCGAACATGTACCATGTAAGGAAAGTATTGTCATCATGAAAAAATTCGACTTCGAGATTTTGGTGTTTTTACACGTTTTGAGGGCTTCTGAATCCATTTATGCTATTTTTACGAGATGTATGTATGTATGTGTGTATGTGTGTGTGTATGTGTGTTTGTGTGTGTGTGACTGAACACGATAGCTCCTGAACGGAGCATTCGATTGAGCTCAAATTGGATATATATGTCATAAACCACCGTCGCAAGACCGGTATTGATTTGGGTGTGTATAGGACTTATAGTTTTTCTACAGGACTACGACCAAGATTTCTTTTACATTATGGCCTATGGGGGGGAATTTCTTCAAAGTGCGCTAGCGTTTAAACGGTAGATTCGATTGAGCTCTAATTGGGTATACATGTTATAAACCACCATCCTAAGACCGGTATTGATTTTGGTGTGCATAGAACTTACAGTTCTCCTAAAGGGCTACGACAAAACTTTCTTTTATGTTATGGCATAATGGCATATGGGGAGACATTCTTGAAAGTGCGCAAGCGTTTAAACGGTGCATTCGATTGAGTTTCAATTTGGTATATATGTTTGAATGATTCATCGATTAAAATTGATTTAAGTGCTTGGTAATGATCTTAATCGTAAGTGTTCGGAAAGTCGAGTGGAGTCACTCCAGATTTTTCAATTTAAGATAGGAAAAATGATTACCTTAAGACCGTTATTTTTCATAACTTAACCTTTTCATAACTTAACTTTCAACTTAAGTCGTTATTTTTCATAACTTCTTAAATTTGTAATAACATCCGCCGTACCAAAAAAATAAAATTCGTATTAGTAAAATGTGCCCCCTACACTCATGTGGTGATGAACAAAATTTCAACCTTTCATCCTAAAACGTCTCGGAGATATACCTTTGAAGAAAGAGGGTCGGGGGCAGCACCTCCTAGATACAGAAAGCCCTACAACTCCTACGTCATCAAGCTTTGACGTCATCATTTGGCCTACATGTTAAAGTTTTATTTTCGTAAAATAAAACTATTAAAAATTTCTGGTGAATTTACGCATGAACAGCCATATTTTAATAATTTGTGAAAAAATATATAATTTTACGACAAATGTCACTTTTTAATCATGACTAATTAGATAGTATGATAAGGAAATAGATCAAAATTTTGTTTTAAAAAGGTATTGTAATTTTAATGTTTAATTTAAGATATTTTCTAATATTCCATGCATTCACCAGAAATTTTTAATAGTTTTAATTTGTGAAGACAAATCTTTTAATTGCGGGCCTAATGATGACGTCAAAGCTTGGTGACGTAGTAGTTGGTCGGGGCTACACATGTACGTGAATGCAAACGTTTACTGCTAGAGTGCAAAAATATCCTAATTTCTGTACGACCTCTGAACCGCTATCATCCGACATGATGTTTTTTTCCCTCTTGAGAGCCAACAAAATGTGGTTTAAGTCAGCCTGTACTTATCTTCCCATCTCTCATATTTTTAGGGTACAATTCTCAAATTTTGTACGTCACCTCATGAGTGTATGGAGAACATTTTACTAAGGGAGATTATTTTGTATTCCGATCGTATACAGATTTAAAGTGTCGCTTATTGAAAATGAACAACGATACCTTTGGGGGTGGTGTCGATTTCGGTTGGTGGGGGTCCCTCATCTGCGACCAGCAGGCAGAGGTCCGATCCCCCCGGGGGGGCAATGGCACCTCCTTCCATGGATAGTGAGGGAACTATTTCGCCAAAAAGTCCCCAAGCTTGGCGACATTTCGGTCATTGGGAGCGATTTTCCCAATGGGACCTGTGAAGTTGGTTTTTCTGCATTAAAATCTCATACTAGCCTAATGATTGAGCTGTATTCCTATGACGTAATCAAAATTCGCCCTTTAAGGGGAACCTTCGGGAAATTTCTAATAACTTCTGCGTCGTCTATAAAAGCGGAGCTAGTAGCCGGGTGCAGTCGGTCGTGTTTCTGCTTGTTTAGAGAGCTGGTGTCCGTGAAAGCTTAGGGCTTTGTATTGGCGCTATAGAAGCGGTATTTTCGATTGCCTTTTTGAAGCTTTGTTTTTAAGTGCTATGTGTCAATTCTTCATTGCTGAGTGTTGAGGGACTGTTTGCGATATCCCTTGTATATTTCCACTGAATTTTTGACTGTGGAAGTGTTTTACTTTTTGTGAGAAATACAGCATGTGTGAAAGTTCTGTACTGAGTGGACTGTGATAAGCACGTTACTGTCTGATTGTGCTTGTGAATTTTTTACTGTTGATTGTTCTACGAGGTTCTAGAAGCTATAAAGTTCGCGTTTCATCCTGAAAAGGGGACTCCTTACCAGAACTTTCTACACCAAATGGACTTTAGAACGACGAACCCAGGAAACAAGCAGAGTTTTCTACAACACTACCTTGTTTTGAACATGTGTTCAAATTTTTATTGCCTTGCTTATTTCTAATGGATGAAGAATTAAAGCGAGGCACCACGTTTTTGGGGGAGTTTGTCTATCTATCATGAGGCGACGTCATAATAACGCAAATGACGTCATCGACGTCCACGAAGAATGAATCAACTTAATCCTTTGAGGCGCAACCCTTTCCCGATGCTGAAAAAAAGGGCAGACATTGCCATCGCTCGACTTAACGACCAGCAAGAGGGCGGACGAACGAAACGTTCATCGCGTGCCACAGATCGAGAGACCCTTTTTTGACGCAGCTGGCTGTGCTTCTTGCTGGTCGTTAAGTCAAGCGATGACAATGGCGAAGGATCTCCTTAACTCCTTGACCCTTTGAGGCGCAACCCTTTCCCAATGCTGAAAAAAGGGCAGCCGTTGCCATCGCTCGACTTAGCTGGCTGTGCGGCACAGCCGACAAAAAAGGGTCTCTAGATCTGTGGCACGCGATGAACGTTTCGTTCGTCCGCCATCTTGCTGGTCGTTAAGTCAAGCCATGACAATGTTTGCCCTTTTTTCGGCATTGGGCCATCTATCCGGCTGTTCTCGCATTCTTCCATTTTTCAGCCGATGTCACTGCTGTTAAAAATACTCGTGACCATCTTTTTACGGGAAAGGACGTGCTAAAAAGTAAAGTATTCTCGTGGAGCTGTATCACCCGCAACTATGTTTATAGAAATCAAATCTATTCTTCGTGACTGGCAGCAGTCAAAACGTCACAGTTTGGTGTCGTCAAAAAAGGGTCTCTAGATCTGTGGCACGCGATGAACGTTTCGATCGTCTGCCCCCTTACTGGTCGTTAAGTCGAGAGATGGTAACGGCTGCCCTTTTTTCAGCATGGGACAATCTATCCAGCTGTTCTCGCATTCTTCCCTTTTTCAGCAGATGTCCGTGCTGTTAAAAAGAATCGTGACCATTTTTTTTTACGGGAAAGGACGTGCTAAAAATTAAAGGATTCTCGTGGAGCTCTGTCACCTGCAACTATTTTTATAGAAATCCAATGTATTCTTCGTGACTGGCAACCGTCAGAACGTCAGGGTTGGGTGATCCCAGAGCGGGAACACTGCGCGTTAAAGGGTTAAGCAAATGAGCAGTATAAAAACGTGACCCCCCTTACTGTTAGAAACTTCCTGGGTCAGCTGCGTCCAGTTGCAGTAGAGCTCCTGGAGCGTGAGATCGTCCAGCGAAGGGTACAACGCGGTCAAACCGTCGATGTCCAAAGAGCTTTCTGTTTCCATCTTCCACGTCTAGACATGTGACCTGAAACAGAGAAAAAGAAATAAAAAAGTTAGAATTGCAACAACAAATCTGCGCACATCTACTTACATAAAACACTAACGTATGCGGTACCAAAATCGACGCTTTTTCTACGCTGCGAATGGCAACAACTCGATATAAATACAACCATAATAACCATAACGCATGCGCAAAAATACAATTGAACAGTTCAATGGCGTTCAATGAAGCAAGCCTATTCGTTACTGGTTATTTTTACGTAGGTCACACAGTAGCAAGGAGGTTCAACTAATGGAGAAGCCCATGTTCCCCGTTTTTGAAGCCAAAATCCACGCCCCCCTCATCCACCCAAAGCATTGGATATCGACATTGGAAAACATGTAAATTTATATATTTGAAATTATGCAATAAAAAACAAGTTAATACGTGTAAACAACCTTCCATAAACGTAAAATGGATAAACAAATGGGTTAGTAACTCTTAAATTATTTTTATTAACAATTTCAGGAACTCGTTCTTCAATGCATCTGTATGCGTTCTTCAATTTTTTTTTTTTTTTTTTTGGGGGGGGGGGGGCGTGGCGCAGGCTTCACTTTCCTAGCATTGCGTAGAGCAAAACATTGGCAACTCCATTAGTTAAACCTCCTTACACAGTAGTTAGATTAGAAAATAATAATAATTCATAAGCGAAACTGCAAGATGTTTCCGATATTTTCACATCTCTAATCGAATTTACATTGCTTGGCACGTTTATCGCACATTCAAAAAAAAAAAAAAAAAGAAAAAGAAAAAGAAAGTCGCCATGCTGTGGGCTAAAGAGCACATTTTAGCCATTCAGTCTTTCCAAAATCATTTTATGAACGGAAATGCCACTCATATATTCCCATACATTTTGTAATGTTAGTACCGTGGGTTTTTATATTGACACTCAAAATAAGTAGCAACCCTAACCTAAATAAATTGCACGACAATTACTGTTAAAACAAGCATGATTTTCGTTGAAGTGAGTCCGTAAAATGAGTCAATACTGTACTGCTTATAAAAGCTACATAATATACGTAATTTTACTGGTTATGTTGCAGATTGCAACTTGAAACGGACATAAGCTATATCTACCCTCCCTGAAGGGTAGTAATCAAATTTGAAAAGCGATAGGCTTCACAGGGCTTTTGAACGTGTGTGTGTGTGTTTAAAAACAAACCAATTTAAACACTCGAAAAAATGTGAATAATACTCCTTAACTATGGACTAAACACATTGGACGGGAAAAAAATCTACACTTACTATATTTATTCTTCGTCCACCTAAAATAAATAAGTTCCTATTCAATTTTTATTATACAGCCAAATCGAATTTCATGCTCTTCTAGCATGCGGAAACTTTTCGCATTCGGACGATTTCGTTTGGTGTAAACAGACTCTCTTATATCAATGCTCCATAAAGACGATATCATTTTATTTGCGAAAAAAATTAACCTGTGTCATTTGGAAAAACTATTTTAAACGAATTGGAATCGCCACTCTCCTTCAAAGCCTGGTGACCGTGACTTCAATAGCACGGGAATGTCCATTGCAATACCACATTCTGCTACGCAAATGATTCACTTTTTCGACTCTCGGAAATAAAATAGAGCTAAAATGAGCGAAAAATCGCTTCAAAATGAGAGAACGGGTGGATTTTCATATTTTTAAAAGAGCGCAGATCGTTTTCTATATTTTTATGCATTATTATGAATAATGCCAAGCAGACCGTAAACGCGGTGTAGATGCTATGACGCTTTTAGTGCTTCACTTTTTAATCTTTTTGGAATCATGGCAGTATAAAGTTTTATCTCGTAGTGGTTGCCTGGAACTGTTAGAGAGTCGGAGATCAGCGTAACTGTATAGTAGGCTATTAACAGTCAACCTATATGTGACCGACCACTTTCGGAAGAAAATCACGAAAATTGTCTCCAAAACTAGCATCTTCTCCTGTGTTTTGTAATCCCTATAGGCTCATTGTTTGTAATAATTCACAGTACAACACATAAGAAACACATTCTATTTTTTTTTTTCGTGTCTCAGCGCGATTGAATGCTTTCAAAAAGTTGTTCAAAAGTTGCGCGATTTCCTTAAAAAACAGCCTTAAAGACTGCACCATGATGAAAACTTCATTCATAGGGTGACTAATAAATTTCTGAAAGTCAAACTATTCGAATAATATTCACGATTTCACCATTCGAATAGTATTCGCGATTTCGCTTATTCGAATAATATTTAAGACTAGCTGAAGTACCCGTCCTCGACAGGTTAGTGAATGAAAATTTCCAAAAAGCAAGAACTTTCGTCAGCATTGTAGGAGTACACAGAATGGATGGAGTATGTTGCCAAAGTAAAGAAAGCGAAGTTATAATTTTCATGTATTGTTAAAATATTACACAGGTTAGAGAGTCACTAAGTAATATCATTTCATTCGCTTTAGTCGTAATTATGCGATGCGCGAACGAATATTTACGCATATTGAAATAATTTTCACAAAATCTCAAAATTTAATCAACATTTTTGAAAAATGGGAAGCCTAGAATTTAAGTTGAGTAACAACCTATCATGCCACCCAAATTCGTTTCATTCCCTGCAGTCTTTATTTCGTGCTGTTGGAACAAATTTTCAGCATTTTAAAACGATTTTCGAAAAATCTCAAAATGTAAGCAAAATATTTTTAAAATTCAACGCCTATAAATTAAGATTAGCAACTACCTATTCTATCACTCAATTTCGTATCATTCGTATAAGTCGTTATTACGTGATGTTTGAAGAAATATAAACGTATTTTGAGAGAATTTTCTCAAAATCTAATAAAAATATTTAAAAAATTGGACTCCTATGTTTATGTTGAGCAACCATCTATCGTGTGACCCAATTTCATATCATTTGCTTTAGTCGTTATTACGTAATACGGGAACAAAGATTCACTCAGTTTTAAACGATTTTCAAAAAATCTCGAAATCTGATGGATTTTTTTAATTAGATGCTTATAGTTTAAGGTGAGTGACCACCTATCATTTCACCAACTATCATTTTTTCACCTTTGCAGTTATTACGTGATGTGCGAACACAAATTGACGCAGTTTGAAATGATTTTCGCAAAATTTCAAAATCTAATCAAGATTTTTTTTTAATTCGACGCCTATGTTTTAAGTTGAGTGACCACCTATCATGACACCCAATTTCATATCATTTTCTTCAGTCGTTTTTACGTGATACTTAAACAAAAAAAGCGTTACGGACAGAATGACAGACAGACAAACTTTTTTTGTAGGGTCGCATCGGATTCCCGGGTGCTTGAAACGGATAGAAATCGCAAAATTTTTGAATTCCAAGAAATATACAGACAAAAGTCTAATTTTATTTATATAGATTTTACTGTTCCAATATTGGAAATACTCGCAATTTCACTATTCGAATACTTTTTGCGATTTCTATTCGATATTTCGAATGCCATGTGCTGTTCGAATGTATTTTTCAGAATCGATTATCTTGAATGCATTTAATAATCAATACATTCAAAAGTTTTCATTCAGTTGTTAGGTTGTCTAATAAATTTCTGAAAGTCAGACTATTCGAATAATATTCGGGATTTCACTATTCGAATAGTATCCGCGATTTCACTTATTCGAATAATATTTAAGATTTCACAGTTCGAATAATCGAAATACTCGCGATTTCACTATTCGAATATTCGAATAATATTCGCGATTTCACTTATTCGAATAGTAATTGCGATTTCACTTTTCGAATATTCGAATAATATTCACGATTTCACTATTCGAATACTAATCGAGATTTCGAATGCCATGTACGCTGTTCGAATGTATTTTTCAGAATCGATTATCTCGAATGCATTTAATAATCGATACATTCGAATGCTTTCATTCGTCCATGCCCATTACTAGCTACAACCCGCTATTCATAAATATTTACTTAGAACGCTGTACTTATTGGAAATTTAAGAATTAATCCAAATCCCCCAGGGTGATAGCCCATTATCTCGCAATGGTTGTAGTCCTCCCTCCCTCAAACTAAATAAAAGATAAAGAACAGTTTTCTCTCAATGGTGTAATTAACCTTTACGTTTGGAAAAGATCTCATACACGCAAATGGCTGCATAGGAAGTGTATATCTTAGAGATCGGTAGCTTGAATGAATTTGTGCTCGTGAAGTACTGTGTAACAAGCTGATCATTCTCAGAAAAAAAATGAAGATGTAACAAGGGAGAAAAAGAAACAAACAAACAAGAAACGTGAATCCTGCCTAACGCATTGGTTACAAAGCACTTTATAACTCAAATTTTACTAGCGCTAAAATGTTAATTTCGCTCACGCCGTGTTTTTCTGTCGACAGATTTTTGCCGACCGACCTGCGTCGTTTAAGTTGTATTTTTCAAGAGAGTTGCCAGACAGCGTTGAGGAGGGGGGGGGGGTAAATAAAATGTTGAAAATTGCCAAGGTTTGCCATTTCTGAAAATGCATCTCCATATTCGGCGTCAAAAAAATACGTCCCGAAAACAGAACCTAGTTTGGCGATATCTTCTATATGTTTGGCGAGAAACCGACAAACGCGGTAGATTACTACAAAAGGTGAAGTATGGTTAGAATATGCCCGACGAAGATGATTTTAATTCTAAAAAGAGTTTTATGGAATAAGAAAGATAAGCAAGGCACACTATCATGAATTACGATGCACATTTCAAACAGTATTTATAAAGGTGAAGAACTGCTAAAATACGCTTGACGAAGATTGTAAAACAGTTTTACAGTATTCGAAAAAAGATTAATACAGATTTCGATTCAAAAAGTGTTTCATGGAACAAGGGAAGAAAAATAGGGCGCAGTCGTGAATAATGATGCACTTTCCAACTGAATGGAATGAGGAAGAAAAATAGTGACGACGCATAGATTAGGATACGCTTTTAATATATGGCACTTTAGTGCGTATTTTTAAAATATGAAAGAGTTTCAGAAGTTTTTTTCTTTTCTTTTTCCTCCTTGTCAAAATTGGATGATGTTGTACGTACCAAACGGCAACATATGGATGTATACCGATCAGTGGTTTCAGTGAACAGTTGTCAAACTTAGAGAGAATTCGTGGTATCTCAAAAAAGAATTAGAAGAAGGAAGCTTCATCACTATTCATGTTTTTTTTTTTGAGATCCTGTAGAAGAACTTTAAATGTTATTTAAATCAAAAGATTTAAACCATTTAACCAAAAGATTTAACACTTAACTTAAACCAAAAGATTTAACTTTTAAATCTTCAAAATTCGGCTATAATAGCCCTTTGAGGCGCAACTCTTTCCCAATGCTGAAAAAAGGGGAACCGTTGCCATCGCTCGACTTAACGACCAGCAAGAGGGCGGACGATCGAAACGTTCATCATGCGCGGGCAGTGCCAGCTGTCGTCAAAAAAGGGGTCTCTCGATCTGTGGCTCGCGATGAGCGTTTCGATCGTCCGCCCTCTTGAGGGGCGTTAACTCGAGCGATGGCAACGGCTGCCCTTTTTTCAGCATGGGGCCATCTATCCGGCTGTTCTCGCATTCTTCCCTTTTTCAGCAGATGTCAGTGCTGTTAAAAACAATCGTGACCCTTTTTTTGACGGGAAATGACGTGCTCAAAAGTAAAGGATTCTCGTGGAGCTCGGTCACCCGCCACTCTTTTGATAGAAATCCAATCTATTCTTCGTGACTGGCAACAGTCAAAACGTCCGAGTTGGGTGTTCCCGGAGCGGGAACACTGCGCGTTAAAGGGTTAAAGAATCGTCCAAAGCATGCAACAGTACCCAGAGAGAGTAGGATGGACGCGAGACGAAAAATTGGTGTCTCGCGTCTCGCAAAACAGCCGAAAAGCTTGTCTCGTCTCGCAAAAATCCCTATATCATAATGTTAAAAATGTTTGTCTCGTCTCGCAAAAAAGCTGTAAATCTCTGTCTCGTCTCGCAAAAAGTCGTCTCGCGTCCATCCCTAAGAGAGAGCAGCCTTAGGGAATGGAAGTGCGCTTGTTATATGGGGTGAAAATCCAACTTGAATGCTCTATATAATATCGGAGGTTAAGTGATGATCCTCGTATATATATATATAGAGAGAGAGGAAGAACTAAAGCATAAACGTCCTTCACCTGTCCCATCTATCTAGACGCGTAGATGGGGTAATGATCGAATTGGAATTCGGGGTGAGGTAGGGGCATCCATACGCCATTAGAAGATAATACACACATATATATATATATCAAAATCGATTGCGGGGAGGAAAATGTCGGGCGTGATTTATAGAGAAAAAGACCGGGACAGTCACACACAAGCATGACCATGGCCGAGTGGATTAAGTCATTGAACATAAAAGAGGGCTGAAGTGTGAGGGTCGCGCGTTCCGGCCTGACGATCTAACGGCGTGAGGTTTTGGCTGGTTTTCTCCAAATCTAACGAGAATATGCGTTAGAACCCCTTCAACCCTGACCTTATTTTCCCGAGCTGAGCTCGGGCAGGTAAAACGTTCCATTCTGGATTGTCCCGATTGTAGCTCGGGCCGTGGGAATTTTTTTATTTTTTCACGTAACCCTACCCGAATTAATTCGTTTTGCTTTCAGACTTTCATTTACTTTCTGCCCTCTAAATGGTAGCACTATATGCGATTTAGGAAATCTTACATGAGAATTGTGTTGTTATGTTTTTAAAATGTATCTATTGGGTTGGTAACAAAGTAATTGCGTTTTTCCGTAAGTCAATATTTCGCCTGGCCAAAACTACTGAAGTTAATTATGCGAAATTTGGCACGTACGTGAGTTCTTCAACAAAGATGCTAGATCAGAGCGCATTTTCCAAAATTCGTAATCTTAGGGGGGGGGGGGGTAAGGGGCCAAAAAGTTCTTTTCACATATCCCGCGTGATCTCAAATAAAAATAGAGATATCCGTGAAATTTTTTCTGTAAAATACAGCAGTCACGAATACCTAAAAATTAATTTCAGGACAATTTTTAATAGTGTCCTCTAAGGAGGATAGAAGCGAAAAAAGGGGGAGGGTGGCCATCTTTTACGGACGAAAAAAAAATACTACCAGTGAAATTCTTACTTTAAAAGGTAACAAATATGAATCGTATGTTCAGGCACAGCTTACCTGTAATTAAAAACTTGTTGAAAACTTATTTGCTTGAATTTTATACAAGAAAACGCAATTACTTTGTTGCCAACCCAATATATCAAAATATGCATTAAAAAAAATTGACATTTTTTGGACCCTCCAACTCGAAAAAAAATTGAACCTGTAAGGGGTTAAAAAAATCCTCGACCAAGGCACCTCCCCCCCCTCTTTGGCAGAAAATGTCATATGGCTTATAGGATACCGAGCAGTTTTAATCTTTTACAGGTCGCATTGAGATCCAGGCATATTTTAAATTAGTTTTTTTTTTTTCCCATATTGTCTTTTAATGCATTAGTTAAAAGATATTAGTCGTTTAAATGGTGAAAAAAAAAATTTTTTTTAAACAATTTTCGCTGTGTCCGCAATTGGAAGCATGGGTCGTTTATGACAATACTTTTACATTGGTTTCGAAAATTGACTACACCGATAGGTAGTTTAAATGAGTGAAATATTAAGAACTGATCAAAGATTTATTTTTACTTTCCGAACATTTACCCTGTAAGGAAAGTATTGTCATCCTGAAAAAACTCGACTTCGAGATTTGGGTGTATGGACACGTTTTGAGGGCTTCTGAATTCATTCATGCTACTTTTACGAGATGTATGAATGTATGTGTGTGTGTGTGTGTGAGTCAACACGATAGCTCCTAAATGGGGCATTCGATGGAGCTCAAATTGGCTAGATATGTTATAAACCTCCATCGCAAGACCGGTATTGATTTGGATGTGTATACGACATGTAGTTTTTCTACGGGGCTACGACAAAGACTTCTTTTACATTATGGCCTTGGGGGAGAATTTCTTGAAAGTGCGCTAGCGTTTAAACGGGGCATTCGATGGATCTTCCATTGGGTTATATATGTTTGAATGATTCATCGATTCAAATTTATTTAAATGCTTGGTCATGATCTGAATCAGCGGCTGCTCGTCATTAAGGGCCGGAGGGGCCTGGCCCCACCGACTAAGCACCGTCTAAATCAAAAGATCTTCCTATTATGTAAGGCAGTTCTTTCAATAATTTACCTTCATTAAAAAAAATACACGCGTTTTACTCTATTTTAATACTATCCATTAAAAAACGCACTTAAAAAAGCGATAGTTATATGATTTTCCCCCTATCTAAACCATGCTTGGGCCATGGGCTGGCCTGCCCTGAATGGGGCGTCTCTTCTCCGTTCACCGGGTTGACCTATTTGGCATTGAGCACAAAGCCATACTGACGCGGAATTGACTTGGCTTCCAAACGGCTTATTTGGCGCTGCTTTCTGGGCCCAGATATTCGGGCCCTCGCACGGTGATCTACACGACCGTACGGGGAAATTTCGGCAATCGGTAGCTATTGGCGAAATTTTCCGCTTAGGAGGAAATCATTTTTTATTTCCGTGATCGTATTTTTGCAGTGCAGTCAAATATTTTTCTGTTTTGTTTTCTTGATTTACGAAAAGCGATGTATGAATGTATTTTTTATATATGTTATTTATTTTAAAATAATTAAATCATCTAAAAATTATGAAAAGCAACTATAAAGAACATAAATATTAAATATTTAAATGTGGCTTTTTGTTTAGTAATAAAGTAAACTTTTTAATTTAACATAACTACGTAAAAAATAGCAAAAGTTGTATAGTAAATTCGATCATTATTTGTCATTTGAGAAATTTTAAATACTTACGCTGTGTGAACGTGGGGATAGGTTGTTCTATATGTATGTATATTTTCGCGATTTTAATTGGCAATATTTTTTTTTTTTCGGGCCCCACCACTGAAACGGGTCACAAGCCGCCACTGATCTTAATCGTAAGTGTTCGGAAGTTCGAGTGGAGTCACCCCAGATTTTTAATTTTAAGTACAGATATGATTTAAGTTTGAAGCGGGGAGGCTGTTTTCATGATATTTTTTACCAGTTGTCCAATAACGATAGAAATGCAAAATTCTATTTCGAAAAATCAAGTCTCCTTTCAACTTTATCTGCTCGTTTTTTCAAGACAATATTGATAAAATTTCATTTTTGAATCCATTTTTAATTCGACATTCCCATCTGGGACCATGGGCGTGTACAAGGTTAATAATTTTTCAAAAATCTTCGCAGTAGATTAGACAATCTCTCGCGGCACACAAAGTTGAGAAACCCTGCGCTAGGCCGCAAGTTAGGCCAGAATTGAGCACCTTCACACTTCGACCATCTGTGCGCCCCACCTTGCTGGAGTGGATGAGTCACTCATAACGGTAAGTGTGAAGGTTAACCCTTTAACGCGCAGTGTTCCCGTTCTGGGAACACCAAACTCTGACGTTTTGACTGTTGCCAGTCACGAAGAATAGATTGGATTTCTATAAAAATAGTTGCGGGTGACCTAGCTCCACGAGAATCCTCTACTTTTTAGCATGTCATTTCCCGTAAAAAAAATGTCACGATTCTTTTTAACAACACCGACATCTGCTGAAAAATGGAAGAATGCGAGAACAGCTGGATAGATTACCCCATTCTGAGAATAGGGCAGCCGTTGCCATCGCTCGACTTAACTACCAGCAAGATGGCGGACGATCGAAACGTTCATCGCGTGCCATAGATCGAGTGTCCTTTTGTGTCAAAAAGGGGTTTCTAGATCTGTGGCACGCGATGAACGTTTCGATCGTCCGCCCTCTTGGTGGCAGTTAATTCGAGCGATGGCAACGGCTGCCTTTTTTCAGCATTGGGAAAGGGTTGAGCCTCAAAGGGTTAATATTTCTGGCCCGGCCTATCAAGCAACTGCTGTCGATTTAAATGAGTAGACTTTTGAGTGCTTTACTGCAGATGTCTCGTGAATATGCGTTAGAACCCCTTAAAAATGACACCGCCCCATAAGGAGGTGCCCCTCGCGTAGATTTGCCTAGACTCGGGCATGCACGCATATACTTCGGATTCATAATCGCTGCTGTGATTTAGGACTGCAAACTTCCAGAGCCTTATTATCGCTTGGGCATATTGGAGCTTTGCCCAGGGGCCCCCAATTTCAAATATTGCTCTGAAATATTCTTTTTTTTATATCAAAATTTTATGAAAAATAAAACAAATTTCATGGATGGGGGGCCCCAAATGCATCAATGCCCGGGGCCCTTCTTGGTCATAATCGGGCCCTGCAAACATCCAATCGAATGCACATTTTTTACTGAGATTTCAACCTACAGCTACCAGGGCCCGATTATGAATAACTGCGGGCCCGGTCATTGATGAATTTGGGACCCCCAAGAGTGAAATTTGTTTATTTTTTCATAAAATTTAGATATAAAAAAACAATATTTCAGAACAATATTTGAAATTGGGGCCCTTTTCGAGCCGGGAGACCGGGGCAAAGTCCCCATTTGCCCATGCGATAATACGATCCTGACAGCAACCATCTTGTCTGTATTCAGTAAAGAAACGTTTATACGCCTTTTATGGGACCGATCAGAAATGACGTATAAATGAAACATTAATAAACAACTGCTGAATTGCCATAATCAATTTTGCAAAAATCAATTTCGCAGAATCAACTGCAAAATTGATTATTGTAGGTTTAACACTACTAATTCATGTTTATCTATCAGTAAAATAATTGCCGGTTCTTTTAAGGTACTAGTAAGTTACCTCATATTAGTTTTTACACCAGAAACAGTAACTCAGATTAAAGAAAAGTAAAATCTCATAAATGTGAAACAAATTGTACCTTTATTGTACTGTATCTGAAATACTGCATATTCTTAGTATTCATTTAATATGCAGTGAATACCCATTATGAGGGGAATTTTGTTCATACACACCTTGAATAGAATAAATCATTCATAGTGACAGGTCTTTCTTTGATTATTATAATTAGAGAATTACAGATTGAGATAAGTTAATGATATGTATTTTCCCTGGTGTTCTGACAAGCAAAGTCTGTTCTAAACTTTTCAAAACTGCCAAGTGCGCCTTTAAAAGAAGGTTGTTAAATCCTCCTTCATACATCCTTTATTTAACCTATATTGTCAAAAGTTTCTCTCTAAACAGGAAAATAAACTACTGAGAAAAGTTTTGAAGTTAAGGAAAGTTTTAAAGCGACGTATAACCGACATCGGCGTCATTTAAACGGAGCATTTTTGCTTTAAAATAAATAGGAATGTGAATCGGGACTTCGTGAAAGCGAAGTCAATGTATAAGTCGTTTAAATGAGAAACATATAAATGGGGCTTTACTGTATCTCGGTTTAATGAGGGTCTATGAAAGGTGAAGTATAGTTGGAATATGCTTGGCGAAGATTGTAAAACAGTTTTGAAAGCGATCTTTTGGGGGCCGTGGTAGCATAGTGGTTAACCCTTATAACGCGCAGTGTTCCCGCTCTGGGAACACCCAACTCTGACGTTTTGACTGTTGCCAGTCACGAAGAATAGATTCGATATCTATAAAATAGTTGCGGGTGACCTAGCTCTACGAGAATCCTTTACTTTTGAGCACGTCCTTTCCCGTAACAAAAAGGGTCACGATTATTTTTAACAGTACCGACATCTGCCGAAAAATGGAAGAATGCGGGAACAGCTGAATAGATTGCCCCATGCTTTAAAAAGGGCAGCCGTTGACATCGCTGGACGACTGCCAGCAACATAGCGGACGATCGAAACCTTCATCGCGTGCCACAGATCGAGAGACCCTTTTTTGACGCAGTTGGCTGTGCCGCACAGGCAGCTGTCCGCACAGGCATGTGTGCCGTACACGCAGCTGCAAAATACGAGTGTATTTGAAATTTTCTTTCTTTAAAAAAAAATTATCTACTCCAAGATGGAAACATATACTTGAGCAGTGAATAAAAATCAGGCTGCCGATGTCCTCAATGACTAGCCTTCCGGACAAGAGTACAGAAATTTCCTATTAAAAGCCTCGTGTTCGAGAAAAATCGAACGGCACACGCATTTTCCTTGCATTGTAAAAAAAAAACTCGGATTAATTAGCTTTGATTCTATTCCCGAGGAATTCATCATTCCGGAATATTATAATGTTCCCCTAAATTAAATATTCACTTGGAATGAATAAGTTGGCGCTGTGCAGCGTGCCAGGAAAATGGCGCAGTTTTCGGCAGTAGTTATAGACACACGAGTGCAATGGGTTTCAACTTTTGACAACTGTGAATCCACCTTATTTCAAAGCTTTCATTGCTAGTTACAAAAGAATATATACGGTTAAATGATACCAATGCTGAAAAAGTGCGGCCGTTGCCACCGGTCCATTTCACTACCCACTACAGGGCGGTCGATCGGAATCGCCCATCTGCCGTCCCAGAGCTGAAATTTTTTTCTGTCACAGCCGGCTGTGCGGCCGCCCATCCATACTCGTCACTCAATAAGTTTCGGGAACACTTTTTAATATTGATTTATGAATCATGAGGCCCGTTAGAAATCGAGATTTAAAATGGGTGGGAACAAAACTGAGTTGAGGCTGTTCTTTTGAACAGCCTTTTAAACAATGGAATTGTTCTAGAAGACTCGAAAAAAAATTTGAGAATGTCTCTCGACAAGTTGTGCTGCGAACAGAAACAATGAACCTATGGGAATTATGGAACAATCAGGGGGGGGGGATGCTAAACATACATATATTTGCGGTGTTTCCCTAAACAAGTAACTCATCGGGTCATTATTGAAAGCCATTTTTGCTCTTAAGAATTTCTTTCTAAAAATATACGTCAGGCATACAGCATGAGGCATGTTACGCAAGTCCAGTGACGACGATAGCTCTACAAGTACAGGGTAATCAAGCCTGCGGCATAGGCGTAGAGTTATATGGGCCCGTGGGGCTCGTGCCCCCCCAATAAATTGTGAATAGGGGCTGAGCCCACCCAATAATTTATCACTCAATACAGAAAACTCATTTATACTAACATAAAAAAAAGTATTCACGCCATTTACAAATATTTTTAAAAAAAACCTTTACTTGTACTTTTAAAAATTTTCTTCTTTTCATTTCAATCATGATTTAGTATTCATTGTGACGCCCTGTAACACAAATTGTTACAATAAGCTGCCCTCGCCAGGTTCTGGTTCATTAAAATCAGATGATGCAATGTAAAGTATGAAATGAAGAAAAGTTCAGATGTGTCTAAAATGCACTATCTCATCGAAAATGTTTTCTTTTCCTGCTTTGGATTTTTTACTTTGCTTCTATTTTTAACTTAAAACAGGGTAGGAAGATACTAACATGGATACTTACCTTACATTGGTGTAGAATTCTACGGACCCATAGAGATCCAGCGCCTCCAATAATTGACACTTATATATAGTAAGTCATAACTGCCAACTACTACGGAATATAACTAACGACTTTTTGTAAACAGTCTATTTTTTAATTATTTTTTTCAAAATAGTAACCAGCTCGCGCGAGCATCACAAAAATTTTGCTATATTTTAAGCCGAAAAATCATGTAGAAAAAGGGGTTAATTATATTCAGTAGTTGGCAACCATGAGTAAGTTATATGTACGTGAACCAGTGGCGTAGCCAGACATTTTTCATGGAGGGGGGGGGTTACGACTTTTGCAACTCACATATATGAATATACGCCACTGACGTGAATATATGGGGTTGTGGGGCCCGGCTCCCCCAATAATTTTGAAAACTTTACGCTTATGTCCTGCGATCTGTAAGAATTCCGGGCAACAACTTCGATATCAATGTTTTACTGGCGATTAATCCAAGAAGATTAAAAAGTTCAAAAAGAATAAAAAAGCAGAAAAAGCGTCATAGCTAGGGAAACCAATCACAATCCCGCCCAAATGTTTGCGGGACTAGTCCCGCGGGATTGACACTGAGAAATAAATTATTTTTATTGCAATTTCACGCTGCTTTCCCAATCAACAGACCGGAAATTTTTGCATAGTTATGTCCCTTATCTAACAATAAAAGAATCAATAATTTCAAATTTTAATTTAAAGGTTCATTTTTGTTTTAATTATCTTCCAATGGGAGTCTGGATCAAACATCTAAGCCTAAACATCGTCATCTAAATTTTTCGCAAACTTTCCAATCTCCAGATGAACTGAAATATTTCACTCTAATTTATCCCTCGGTGAACAGTCACTAATTCATTATAAATCTTTTCATTTTAGTTTTTAATTTTTTTAATTTACACTTTTAATTATTTTACTAAAATGAAACATAGACTAGGAAATGATTCATTGGATTTGTTAGATTTGTACGTTCTTTTTTCAGCAACTGAGAAAATAATATAAGTATGTGAAGATGAATGTGTTAGGTTGTAACGAAAGTTTCCCGCCACCGCAAACATCGTCAGCACACAGTTCTCGTTGGCGTATTGGCTCCTATTTTGTCAAACGATTTTTGGCATTTGAAAGAAAGAGGTTTACTTTAGAACACTGTGTTGTGAAATCTGTAAAAAATAGAGTTATCATTAAGTATAATTAAGTGTCTCAAATGGAACTATCACTCTAGAGGATTAGAACCATCCTTTACTTCCAGTTGTGTTGCAAAAAGTCAGCTACATAATATATACGAATTATGAGTACAGCTTTAAGTACTATTATTCATAAGCGTAAAGTTTTCAAAATTATTGGGGGGGCTGGGCCCAACAACCACATATATTCACGTCAGTCGCGTAGCCAAGGGAGGGGGGATTAGGGGGGTCATAACCCTCCATGAGGAATTTTTTGCAATAAAAAATGTATATTCTTCGCTCCCTTATTATACACCCGTATACATATATATAAGTTGCAGAAGTCGTACCCCCCCCCATGAAAAATTTCTGGCTACGCCACTGATTCACGTACATGTAACTTACTCTATATAAGTGTAAATTATTGGAGGCGCTCCAGCTCTATGGGTCCATAGAATTGTACACCTATGTAAGATAAGTATCCATGTTAGTATCTTCCTACCATGTTATAACTTAAAAATAGAAGCAAAGTAAAAAATCCAAAGGAGGAAAAGAAAACATTTTCGATGAGATAGTGCATTTTAGACACCTCTGAACTTTTCTTCATTTCATACTTTACATTGCTTAATCTGATTTTAATGAACCAGAGCCTGGCGAGGGCAGCTTATAGTAACATTGTGTGTTACATGGCGTCACAATGAATACTAAATCATGATTGAAAGCAAAAGAAGGAAATTTTTAAAAGTACCTACAAGTAAAGGTTTTTTTTAAACGTTTGTAAATGGCGTGAAATACTTTTCTTTATGTTAGTATAAATTAGTTTTCTGTATTGAGTGGTAAATTATTGGGTGGGCTCAGCCCCTATTCACAATTTATTGGGGGGGCTCCAGCCCCACGGGCCCATATAACTCTACGCCTATGCTATTATTGTATCATGTGATACTGTGCAGGTTTGGTACCGAAAGTTCAAAAACAGTTATCTAAGGAGTTAGAAGCTAGTTTTTCAGGCAGATATGGCGGAAAACTTTCATTACAACCTGATATATTATTCTGAATATAATGATTATAATTTTCATATTTCTGTAAGTTATTCTATTAATTATATCATAAGATGAATTATTATTATTAACGTGAAACTTCATAGTGCTTCAAAATCTTACTTTTTTTCTATGTTGAAATGAAGTCCTAGCTAAATGAAATGTCAGTCCCGCGGGATCCATAAACCTCAATCCCGAAATTCCGCAAGACGAAAAATAGTGCGGGATTGCATTCCCTAGTCATAACATCTACACCGTTGATACGATTCGCTTGACATGTTTCGTAATTATGTATTAAAATCTGGAGTGACTCCACTCGACTTTCCGAACACTTACGATCAAGATCATGACCAAGCATTAAAATAAACAACATACAAACATTCAAACATATATACCGAATGGAAGCTCCATCGAATGCGCCGTTTAAACGCAAGCGCACTTTCAAGAATGTCTCCCCATACGCCATAATGCAAAAAAAAAAATCTTTATCGTAGCCCTGTAGAAAAACTATAAGTCCTATACACATCCAAATCAATATCGGTCTTACGATGGTGGTTTATAACATGTATACCCAATTGGAGCTCAATCGAATGAACCGTTTAAACGCTAGCGCACTTTCATGAATTTCTCCCTATAGGCCATAATGTAAAAGAAATCTTTGTCGTAGCCCTGTAGAAAAACTATAAGTCCTATATACACCCAAATCAATACCATCAATACCGGTCTTGCGACGGTGGTTTATAACACATATACCCAATTTGAGCTCCATCGAATGCCCCGTTCAGCAGCTATCGTGTTCACTCACATACACACGAACACACATCTCGTAAAAATAGCATAAGTGAATTCAGAAGACTTCAAAACGTGTCCATACACCCAAATCTCGAATTCGAATTTTTTCATGATGACACTACTTTCCTTACAGGGTACATGTTCAGAAAGTAAAAATATAAAAAACAACCCCCGCTCCTTTAAAACCTTATTTTAGGTTCGATGTGTTCCCGTTTGTACCTTGTGCGAAATGGCGTCGAACATTTTCAACATTGACGGAAGGATTGTTAATCTAAAAAATCTGAATTGAATTATGTTTTTAAAAAATCGAATGGTCACCGAATTTAGTAACATCCTATACGTCTCCATGTCTGTTCGACCTCACACATAAAGTTGCAACAGTGTCCAACAGTGCAACAATGATACTTTCAGGGTTAGAATAGTGGCCACATTCTTCAGATTGAACAGTCATGAGAAAAACCAACGGGCACTCTTTTAATACTTTATCTACCGACGGAAACGATAATTAACGGTACATAAAAGGTTACTTCAAGGCGTAACGATCGTTTCGACCGAAAATTCGTTCGGTCTTCGTCAGACAAACCCTTCCGTCCCGTTTGTCTCACGAAGACCGAACGAATTTTCGGTCGAAACGATCGTTACGCCTTGAAGTAACCTTTTATGTGTGTTTTTTTTTCACAAAGTTTTTATTCATTTTATATTTTAACACCCGTTTTTTGAGTGTTTATTTTCATAGCTTATTAATGTTTTCGTAATTTTCTTTATTATTACATCTAATCAGTACTGATCCTTCATTGCCTAACTACAACGGGAGAAAAACAAATAGGTACTAGTTGATATTCTTGGCGATTCTTAATTGGGCAAATAAAGGATTAAACGGATCACCCTGAAAACGTGATTTTCCTTTAAACACAAAGCACACCTCACTCTACTCGGATGAAAAAAGAAAGCGACACGACCTCCGAAATAGCCACTATTCTAAATATATGCACGGTGGTTGCTCGGTGCGACAGGGGAACACGTTTTTATTCTTTCTTCCTTCGTCGAGGAAACATATGTACGTCTGTCACAGTTTTTGT
>JAWZYV010017657.1:0-69115 GCA_038373885.1 Cheiracanthium punctorium | reverse complement strand
TAATATATTGGTTTTTACTAATGTGTATTTGTTTATTACATTGATTACTTATTAGTGTAATTGTTTATTATGTATTTTATTTATTTATTAGAGTGCATTTGCTTACTGTGTTTATTGATTATTTGCTTGAATTATGTTGTTAAGATCCTGATAATGGTTATATACTGCAGATATTTGTGAGACCTCCTAACTGGGGATTGTACTGCCCGGGATGTGCAGTCCTTGGGAAGGGGCCATGTTACGAATTTTCGGGGCAACCCGCTGCTCTGGGGCTTAAAATGGTTTAAAATTCGTATTCTACGCTTCAAATAGATAAATTTTGCTTTTTGTTGCATCAAAATCGGCCAATTAGAACCGGAGATACGGAGGTTTCGCTCTCCCATATGTTTTTCTATGGGCTTCTAGAAAACTCGAGAAATATTAGTCCTAGAGCTTAGATCTCTTCATTTTTGAGGACTTATTTTTGGCGCCAAATTTGGCGATATTTCGCCAAAAGTCGCCAAGCTTGGCGACTTTTTGGTCATTTGGCGCGATTTTCCCAATGGGGCCTGGAAGTTGTTTTTCCTGCATTAAAAACGCATAATAACCTAACAATTCTCTTCTATGACGTAATCAAAATTCACGCTTTATGTAGAACCCTCAAGAAATTGACTTTTCTGGAAACCTCTTGTACCTCCTGCGTCGGCTATTTATAGAAGCGCGCATCGCCCGGAAGAGTCAGTTGCGAGTTGAACATTCAATGTGCGAAGAGCTCTGAGTACGCTTGTTATGTGTGAACTGATAGTGCTATAGAAGTTGTGTTTTAGCTTGCTTTGTGAAGCTGTTTTTAAAGTGCTGTGTGTAAATTCCTCATTGCTGTGTCTTAAGGGATAGTGTAATATATCCCTTGAATATTTCCACGGAATTTTTGCCTGTAAAAGTGACTTATTTTGTGTGAGAAATACAGCATTTGTGAGAGCTTCTGATCCAAGCGGATTGTTAAAAGCACGTTACTGCTAGATTGTGCTTGTGAATTGTGTGCAGCTGATTGTTCTACGAAGTTCTAGAAGAAATAAAGTTTGTGTTCCATCCTGACAAGTGACTTTTTACTTGAACTTTTTACACCACTGGACTTTAGAACGACGAACCCCAGGAGTAGCAGAGTAATTCCGCAACAGTATATAATGTGTTATAAACACTTTTCAATAAGATTGAACAGTAGGGTGGAGCGAAAAATTAAATTTTGCCAAATTGTTTTTTAATAGCTATAAAAATGTGACCCAACCTTTCAAAAAGCATATCCTAAAATATTTTTTTATTTATTTTGAGTCTATCTACCCGCGCATTTGATTTGAATTTTCGAGACTTCTCTTTTCTGGATCTTAACAGCGCCAGAGCAAGAGAACAACAGCCAAGTAAGTAGCCAACGAATCGGAATCGGTTTTTAGAACCCTATATGTAGTGTGGGGAAGAAGGTGTATTCAACAGCGACAACTCTCTGTCAGTGTACCTGCGCAAGCGCATGCGCCATACTGACCGTCTTAGTCAGTGATTTCCCGCTTATTACTCTTCTCAGTTCCATTGTATTTAGTTTTGTTTGCAGTTTGTTTTAGAGTGAAATATGGAGAAAACAAGAAAAGCGTCTAGTTGTTCTATTTTTGGCAATATTGAAGAGCTGAAAGGTAATATGTTACCTACTTATAAGGAGGTAATGAAATTTTATAATTTTGTGAGATATCAGCTGAAGTTAAAAATGGACACTCGAAAAGAGCCGGCCGTTTCGGATTGCTGAAATGTTGCGGTGAGAATCGAAACTATATGGCACAAAGCTTCCATTGCAATCGTATCGCATACTCGCGTCATACAATTAATTACAGCTTACCATACGAAATGTAAAAAGATGATAAAATCTTGGAAGCGATTGCCTGAAGATAAAAAAGGAGAATTCCTACATCCAAAAGTAACAAACTATTTGATATTTGTTCTTGTAAGTGCAAAGATTTTCTGCAATGCAAATGCCCAAAAGAAAGAAGAGTTGCGAAAGAAGAACAACTTTTTCTGACGGATCAGAGGACTGACAGGAAAATGGTTAATGGTGGTGTATAGACGTTTCACAAACGAAAAAAAATAGAAAAGCGAAATGATAGAAATCAAAACCTAGAACAATATTACGCTTCTGTGACATATGGGGATAAACAGGAGAATAGAGCTGAACTTTCTCCACGAGCCCCTCTTCATATCGGATGAGTCAGAGATACTGAAGAAATAGACGATGGCTTAGAACTGTGTTCTTCAAAGCACCAAGGGTCCAAGAAAAAGCCAAAACTCAGCTTGCCATCTTTGTCAAAAACATGTGACCGATATGGCGTATCTGATAGAGCTGCTGCAGCAATCGCATCAGCAGTTCTTCATGACATTAAGTCAGATGTCGAAGTAATAGATAGATCTAAATTGCGCCGTGAAAGACCAAAAGGACGCAAAGAAATATTAGCTAAAAATAGAGTTGTCAGTGTTCCAGCTATATACTTTGATGGCAGAAAAGATAAAGTTTTAAATGTAGTAAAAAAGGGAGTCAAAAAATACCGCCAAGTTATTGTAGAAGAACACATTTCTGTTATCAAGGAACCTGACTCTGTTTATGTCGGCTACGCTGTCCCAAGTACTGGGACAGCCAAGAGCATAGAACGTGCTATGTATGACTTGTTCTCTTCTGAAAACGTTTCATAGGGAGAAACTGTAGCTGTTGGTTGTGATGGAACAGCAAGAAACACAGGGAAAAATGGTGGTGTAATACGGTTGTTAGAAAAACGTTTGAATCAACCTTTACAATGGATCATATGCCTTTTACACACGAATGAATTGCCTTTAAAACACCTTTTTTCATTCTTAGATGGGGCAACTACTGGGCCAAGTTCCTATTCTGGTACTATTGGAAGATTGCTAGAAAAATGTGAAGAAAAGAAAATCCTATTGTACGGTATTAAAAGATAGAAAGCGTTTTGCCGGATATTTTGGGCCGATATCATCAAAGACCTAAGTTCTGACCAACGTTACTTGTACGATATTACATCAGCTGTAATTAGTGGCGATTGTCCTCCCGATCTAGCACACAGAGCTCCAGGGAAAATGTCGCATGCTCGATGGTTAACAAAAGCCAACAGGATATTAAGGCTACGAGAGTTGCTATTTATATTTCTGGCCTATAATGAAACAACAAATATATATTTCCACAAGTAAACCATCTGAAAACCTTAATCATCTTACCACGTTTGTTGTTAGAGTTTACGCGCCTGTTTGCTTTCAAATTAAAACTCATCCGGCATGCAAAGATGGGTCTCGAAATTTTTGGAAATTGGTTTTGAATTCTCGACACCTTCCAATTAAACTAAAAAAAAAGTAGCCGACCCTGTCATTGAGCGGAAGAGTTTCTTTGCGCATCCTGAGAATCTTCTGTTGTCGATTCTCTCAGATGTGTCTCATTCGTGAACTTGCTGCTAGAAGGATTATAAAAGCAAGAGAAGCGACTAATTCTGAAAAGGTCCCTCGTATTTTTGAGGTCCCTAAATTTAAGCTTAATGCCAAATCATACGCAGACAGTATAGATTGGCAACAAAAATATTTTCAACCTCCCATCCTTAGAGACGTCAAAAATGAAGATTTGCTTTCGATGGTGGAAACAAAAGGAAGTACAAAAATACCTTTTCTAAGACTGCCATGCCATACCCAGGCTGTAGAACGTTCAGTAAAGATACTAACAGAGATTTCTATGCAGGCATGTGATAAGAAGGCCAGAGAAGGTCGCATAAAATCAAAAATTGTGTCAAGAAAACTCATGCCCAAATTCGACACCAAACGTGATTTTAAGGTCTCTTTGACTATTTTTATGTATGCTTATGTATGCTTATGTATGTTTTATGTTTTAAGTGGCTCACATTTTTAGTAAATTAGCATTAATTTGTTCTATCTGACTTGTTTTTTTCATAATAATAAATAGTTTAATAGAATTTATAAACAATATGCTCCTTCAAGTTTTATCAGTATGGTAGCACAAATGTAAATTTTCAAAATAAATGTGCGGGTAGAAGGAAAATACTAATTTTAAAAAAGTAATGCTTTTTAAAATCCTCTAATCTTGGGTCACACTTTGATCACTATTATAAATGAAAATTTAACAAAAAAAATTTTCCCATATAAGAGTGCTCCACCCTACTGTGCATCTGCAAAAGAATTATAAATTATAGAGACATTGTTTTCGATAGAGAGTTTTATTTTGTAACCTCAGCAACATATCCCCTTTCACCCAACTTTTCTTTATATTTTAATTCGTTTATTTACTTATTGTTATTGTGTGTTTTTTTATGTATTTACTTTATGTTTTAATTCATTAAAATTTTTAAAAAAGTGTCGTCCTGTTTATATGTTTAGGAGAAAAAAGTTTTATGTTTTTTGTAGTTGTTGTCCTTTTGCTGTTCTATTTTCTGTTATTTCTTGCATGTTTCTATTTAGCGCTTTTTTCGTTATTCATATTTTATATATTTTATTTTATTTTATTATTATTATTTCTATATCTTATTTTTATATACCCCCGTTCCTCCACCCCCTTCTCCCCGGTTTCTTGCCTCTTTTTTCCCTTCTTCTGAGTGGCAACTGACTCTCTTCGCTTTTGCTTTCCATTTACTATTTTCAGCCCCAGTCGTGTACGAACAACTTCTGAAGAAGGACGAAAATTTTTGACGTGAATACGTCTTTAAATTTGCCTCCATAGTGGGATGCAATTCAGAAAAATGTCGAAGAAAAAAAAAAATCCGGAGGATACAATTTGATGTTGCAGCTACATATCTATGCTCTACATCCAAAATTTAATTACACCACTCGAAAGCTAAAAGATCAAGGAATTCGTTGCGTCGAGTGAGGACTATCACGGAGGAGTGAGAAGCCCCGCCATTTTGAGGTCGTTCGCTGCGTCACATTATGTCCGTTTAGTATAAATTTTGACTCGGAGAAGCTAGAACGTTCGTTTGCATTTCGATCGTCAGCTCTCGTCAAGATCTATTGATTGCATGTATAAAGCATTAGCGTGAAATAGTTACAGTGAATGTGTATAGTGTTAAAGTAAAAAAAATCATGATAAATACTGCAACGTCGGCCTATACTCGTCGAAACGCCTAATCAAAATACAGAGAATGTTCGCGACTGGAAGGGCTTCTCAAAAGCAATCTAGTGATACCAGTAAAACGTCATTTGATAGTGTGGAGCGGTGCTGGGAATGCTAGGTAATACCTGTATTGATTTAACGTTTACCAGAAATCTTGATATATCCTGTATGCCATTTTTTCGTACTTTTCGTATCATAGGCCGATTATTAATAAAGCTATAACAAAAAAGGCGTCACGGACAAGCAAACATTTCTCTAAAGATCATTTTGGTTACTTAGCCTTTTTAGACTCGATTAAATAAACTTCTCTCTTAAGGATATACGTGTACATTTTTATAATAATTGAGATTGAATTTTGTAATAAAATTAACAAAATGAATATTTTGATTATTAAAGTTTCGTAAAGTACATACAACCGTTTTTAGCTTAGAATTATTAGTATTTATTTTGTAATATTTTCTTAAAGTTTGCGTGCTCAATTGTAGACACCTGGCAGGGCCGTAATCAGAGGAGGGAGGGTGTCACAGGGGCTGAGCCCTATCTAGCAGTCTCCCAGACCCTCCAATGATTTTCAAAGATTTTTATAAATTTACCCATAGGTACGAAAGTTTAGAAACCAGCGTTTTTCAACAATCTTGAAATGTTAAATCTTTAAAAAGATCCATTATTTTGGGCGAATTTCTCACCGCAGTTACACTTTTTGTATACGGTTAATTATTTTGCGGCTCCTATATGTATGAGTGCCTGATCTTGGATTTTTCCTAAGTGAGGGCGAGGATTCCGAGGTGGGGGAGTGGGAGGTTAAAAATTAAAACTGGCGCCGTGCTTGTTCCCCGTCTCTTGCACTTGAATCTGCAGTGAATGGGAACGGGAAAATTATCAAGGAAATGAATGGTAAATATTTTTAAAATATGATGTCTGGTAAAGTAAATACGCTAGGAAAAGATGTACAAAATAAAAAACACTCCCCTCTCCCTCGAACTACTAATATTTATATTTAGTCAGCCCCCGAACTGAATTCGAAGCCCTACCTAGCATTTCATCTTGATTACGGCCCTGACACCTGGTCTGAAAGTAGGGACATATCCAGAAAAAAAATATTTCAAAAAGGGTCGAAACAATGGCAGAGGCAGAATTATTTGAAAAAGACGTGACCCTTAAATTTTTTCTGATAAAATTTTAGGGAGGGTCCGAAACCCCTGGACCCCTCCTTAAATACGTCCTTGTTTGAAAGGGTTAATCAGTTTAGCATAAGTTCGGGGGGGGGGAGGGCAAGGAGTGATAAAACCTCCCATATAAGGTCTTAGTTTCCTAGAAAAATTAGATTTTCTGTTGTAAAATTTGAGGATGATTAAATCTCGAGGAGCTGTAGCCACCCCCCCCCTTCGTTATTTCGATTAATCTTCAGTTACGGGCAGTGGCGGATCCTCCAATTCAGCACATGAGCACGTGAGCCCCCAAAGGAAAAACTAAAGAATAAACACATTTAACAAATTAAATTTAAAACAAATATTAAGCACACTTCTAGATTTGTGTGAATTTAAAACGTGAGTTTTACTCTTTCTCCCCTCTTCCCACTATTATTAAATAGACTTATTATTGCTAACGCACTGTAGGGTAGGTTACTACAGCACAGTCTTTAATCAATCGCACGTGCGATCAGAAGCCCAGACAGTTAGGAAGAATTGCGGCACTGATGAAATCATTCCGTTTGCACAATTTCATTGTGCACACAGAGCCAGTTTTTTCTGTATCGCTTCTTTATTTTGCCTTGGTTTGTTACATTCGGTGTTAATTAATTTTGATTTCATTTTCTTAATATTTTCTTTATCATTTTTCACTACATTATTTTTTTACAAACTAGTGTCAATAATTAAGATGGGAGTCAAAGACGTGTTTCGGGGCTAAAGGAATGCTATTTTTCTTTATCATCCTTTGAAAAAAAAATTGAAATAAAATAAATCAAGACAGCACCTTTGCTAAAACTTATCTTGGTGACGAAATGTGTGACCCAAGATACCTTTTTTTTTTTTTTTTTTTTCAGTTGTGTGCATTGTTTTCCTTGAACTGTTGGAAACGCAAATCTATTTTAATTTGTAAGGTGAGTCGTATCTGCAATTTTAATTTTCGAAATTTGTTTTGTGAACCTCCTTTTAAATAACACACGAGCCGCCACTGGGTACGGATATGTGAATAATATTTGATTTAATATAAATAAAACTTTGTGAAAAAACACACACAAAATGATATCATTTTATGTGTGTTTTTTCAAAGTTTTTATTTATTTTCAAGTTTAATACCAGTATTTTGAGTGTTTTTTCCCAATATTTGACTTACATTGATTTTTCTGAGCGTATCAAAACCGACCTCTATTGAACTAATAATTCAACTCAGGATATAACTAACACAGAGCGATCATGGTTTTAAATTATGACCCTACAATTATCATCCGAACAGTCGTTAAAACATTGTTTCATTTTGCAACAGACAGCATGGAGTACAAATCGATAAAGAAGAAAAAACATGGAATTAAAGCTTGGGCACAGTGCCAGGCTACAGATAAATAGCGCGCAAACATCACATGATGCCGCGCTGAAATGCGTTCAATCGATTAAAAAAAAAACGGGGATTCCCCTTTCGGCTAGCTGCTCCATTCAAACGGTTTACAACTATTATTTGGCAAGCCCGTAGCCAGGCGATTTGACTAAGGGGACAGGGCCCCCCTAGGATGATTATGCATTTAAAATTGTTTTCTTCTCCCCCTCCTCCGCATAGGTTCTCTAATTGCAGGTCCTTCTAAGGGCGCTTGCTAAAGGAGGGGGGGGAGACTACCCCCCAGCATTAGCAATTTTTTTTTAACTTGGCAAAATTAGATGCCTCGTTGGAAAACTTGGTAAAAAAAATTTAATGAAAATGATAATTTACTTTCTGTTTCTGGTACACTTGGCAACATTACACAAACCCAGTTGGCAATAGTAAAATGTTGATAATGTAGTTCATAAAAATATAAATAAATCGGTAAAAACAGATATTTGACTTGATAGTTTATCGTCATCTCCCCCTCCCAGCCCACCTAAAAAAAAAGAAAATTTTTCTGACTCCACCCAACTGCTTTATAAACGGAAGTCTCTCCTCTTAGTTTTCAGTTGCGAAATCCTACTAGTTACGCTGATACCTAATTCACTGACTCACTCTCTTTCGGGCAGCCACTCGAAAATAAAACTTTTACTGCCATTACTGCAAAACGATTGCTAAGTTAAGCACGAAAAAGCGTAATACATCTAGACCGTTTGCACGATCCGCTTGAAAATTTTCATAATTATGTATAAAAATATAGAAAACAATCTGCGCTACTTTAAAAAATTGAAAATCCGAGCGTTCCCTCATTTTTAAGCGATTTTTCGCTATTTTCAGCTCCATTTTATTTCCGAGAGTAAAAAAAGTTAATCAATTGCGTGACAAAATTAGGCAACGCAAGTGAAAATGACGTCATAGTGAAATCACGGTTATCAGGCCTTGAAGAGAAAATTGCTGTTCCACTTCGTTTTAAGCAGTTTTTCCAGATAACATAGTTTTTTTTTTTTAATTAAAATGATCGTCTGCATGAAGCATTGACATAAGAGAGTATGTTTCAAGAAAACGAAATCTTTCGAACGCGAAAAGTTTTATGCTGTTCCAGAAGAGCATTAAATTCGACTTGGGTGTATAAAAAAATTGAATATGAATTTTTTTATTTTAGGTAGACGTAGACAGAGCCGGCCCAAGGGGGGTGCGAATGTAGGCGATCGCCTAAGGCCCCGCGCTTATAGAGGCCCCGCTCCTGAGCTATTTTATTGCTATCTCATAAGACATGATAGAGAAGAGGCCACGCTCTTGCGCTTCGCCTGGGGCCCCGCACGCCCCTCGGGCCGTCTCTGACGTAGATGAAATACATTGAGTGTAGACGTATTTTCTTCAAATGTTTTTTCTAGCGCCCATTGTAATTACTACGGCCTTATTGTCGCATGGCCAAATCGGGACTTTGCCCAGGGCCCCCGGCTCGAAAGGCCCCCCAATTTCAAATTTTGTTCCGAAATATTCTTTTTTATATCAAAATTTTATGAAAAATAAAACAAATTTCATAGTTGGGGCCCCCAAATTCATCAATGCCCGGGGACCATGTTGGTCATAATCGGGCTGTGGTAATTGCCTTCATAACGGTCTTTGACTTCTAGTAGAGAGATAAATACCGATGGACGCAGGAGCTATAACCACGTCCATAGGTATTCAAGTGTTCCCTATTCAAGGTGTTCGTTAAATATAAAATCCTACTATGTAGTTACACTGAACCCTGACTCACTGTCTCTGTCATAATTCCTGTTTAACCATTCTGAAACAAAATTTTTCATAATTATATATAAATATATATAGAGAGAAAAAAATATCTGTGCTACTTTTAAAATCTGAAAATCCACTCATTCCCTGATTATTAAGCGATTTTTTTAAGCCATTTTATTTCCGAGAGTAAAGAAAAAGCTTATAATTTGATCTTTTAAATTAAATTATATCCTCTGCATGAAGCATTGATGTAAGAGAGTCTGTTCCCACAAACGAAATTGTTCGAATGCGAAAAGTTTTTGCACGCTTCCAGAAGAGCATGAAATTCGATTTCGGTATATAATAAAAATTGAATATGAAGTTATTTTAAATGGACGAAGATTAAATATGTTGAGTATAAACATACTTTTCTCAAGTGTTTTTTCTAGAGCCCGTTTATAATTACCTCCACAAGTGGGTTTTATCTTCTAATAATAAATAAACATCGGCTTTTTTAGCACTAGAGTGCTATTAATTTCAGACAAGGTTGTCCACGCAACTTGTCTCCAGCGAAACACTTTTAAAAGAGTATAAATAAAGGTGAAGTAAGTGATTTTAAACCATTATCCTTAAAGGGTTGCCAGATAACTGCGGGACGGTGGTATGTCAAAAGTCGTTAAGGTTTGGTTATTTATGGGGATTTATCGACCAGTTTGGTGGAAAAAAATAAGTCCCTGAAACTGAACCCAGCTTCGCGATAGCTTCTTATACTTGGCGAAAAGTTTACTATTATTCAATGGGAATATTAATTAATTGTAAAAGGTGTCTAAATTAGTGTAAATAAATATGAAGTGCCTATAGCTAGAATATGCCTGGCGGTAAAATAGTTTTAGTAGGCGATTTTAATATAGATTTCACTTCCAAGGAAGTGTTTTGTGGAACAAGGAAGACAAATACAGTACTCTCATGGATTATGATACACTTTCCAACATAATGGAACAAGAAGACAAATAGGACTGACGCGTAGATTACGATACACTTTCCAACATAATGAAACAAGGAAGACAAATAGGGCCGACACATGGGTAATTATGCATTTAATATTTAAGGAAGCAAGGAAGACAAACAGAGCCGACGGATGGATGATAATTCACTTTCCAACATACTGAGTCATGAATGACAAATAGAGTCTATGTATGGTTTATGATAATCTTTAATATACTGCACTTTAATGTAGAGGATGTCCGAAAAGTCTTTGACATATTTCAAAATTCACAGAAAAGCAACCAATTGTTGTATGAATATGCGGTTCGCACAATAATGCTTCACAGAATCAAGAATTTATTTTTCCATTTTAAAAAACTTACTACCAAAATGCGTTCATAGATGGCGCTGCATCTCCAATTTTCAGCATTGAGAGCCAATTGGGATTTTTCGCAATTGGATCTCAATGCTGAATTTAGCCAATTTCAAACAGCATTGACGGTGCGGGAATATTCATTCTAGCTATGGCGACTGCAACTGAGAAAGCGCATCGCATAGGTTGGTATTTCGAATCAAAATCCGTAACTAGAGATCAGAAAAAGTTTACTAAAATATTTAAGGAAAACCCTCCGAGTCGAATCAGTATTTTGGCCTGGCATGAAAAGTTTTTAGAGACTGGGAGCGTTTTAGACAGGGAAAGAAGTGGTCGGCCACGAACATCGGATGAGACTGTACAAGACACAGACATGGATGATTTGAGTACATGGGATAACTTGAGTACCGTTTAGATGTGATTCGAGCAACAAAGCGTGCACACATTGAACTCTGGTAATGAAAGGTCAGGGCCGGCCCAAGGGGGGTGCGAATGTAGGCGATCGCCTAAGGCCCCGCGCTTATAGAGGCCCCGCTCCTGGGCTACTTTATTGCTATCTCATAAGACATGATAGAGAAAAGGCCCCGCTCTTGCGCTTCGCATGGGGCCCCGCACGCCCCTCGGGCCGTCTCTGGAAAGGTATTGCTTTCTGCTTAATAAAGTGATTATATACATCTCATATTACGTTTGTTTTCCGTCCTGTGATGGTACAGCGCCACCTATGAATACAATTTGGAAGTAATTATTTTTGTAATTGAAAAAAAAAAAAAAAATCGTGAAACTGTGAAGAATTACGTTGCAAACAGCATATTCATACGACAATGTGTCAAGGACTTTTCAGACATCCTTTATATTTAAAATATGAAAGTGTTTCCGCCTTTTTTTTTTTTTTTTTTTTTTTTCCCTTCTTCGTCTTTTTCTTTCTTTTTTTTTTGGGGGGGGGGGGGGGGGGAGGGGGTTTCCTGTGAGGAAATTTCTTTCAAAATCTCTTAATAACTTTTGTTTAGACATTTAAGCGGTGATCACTGTTGTACTCGAACATTTTTTGCGAAACCTGTAAAAAATAAAAAATAAATAAATAAATAAATAAAAATTGAGGTTGACATCTTGTGTCAAAGTAACTGTTATGAAATAATTTATTTAAATCTATCTCCATACACATTCGGCATCTGAGTGCGATCCATTATCAGTAGAGGATTATCACAAACCTTTTTTTTTTCTTTCTTTCCCCGGGCACTGATAAGCTCAAACCTTGATCGATTCTCGGAAATTACCTGGATTTTTATCTCAATTTAAATAGCACGTCGAATGTAAGCACGTGCCTGAGACTAATATTAAAGGACATACGTGTCACTTTCAAATTTCTCGGAAAATGATGATGATAAAAGTGAATAATTTTTATTGATATTGCAGCGACTTCTCATTTCCCTCTCTATAACCTCAGATTTCGTTCGTTGTCATCTTCTAATCTCTTATCTTCCAAGAAAGCTGAAAATTAAGAAACACACGCAACAGAAAAATGGTGTTTGTCTGATGATGTAATTAAAACAGTGTAAAACAACACACATAAAAGGTACTTATCGTTAGGACGTACGTTTCAAATGAAAATTGCTCATCCTTCATCAGCTGTGAAAACAATCTACCGAATGCAAGAGCAGAAGAGTGAGAACTGAAAAGTAAACTAATGAAAAAGAGTTATTCGGAGGAAAGAAAAAGCAAGAATCCAGAGAGAACAAAAGAAAAAGGGGGGGGGGAGAGAGAGAGAGAATACAGAAAAAAATTGATGTCTATATAAATAAAATTAGATTTTTGTCTGAATTCAAAAGTTTTGCGATTTCTATTCGTTTCAAGCACCTGGGAATCCAGTACGACCCTAAAAAAAAGTTTGCCTGTCTGTCATTCTGTCCGTGACGCTTTCTTTGCTCGCGCGTCACGTAAAAACGACGGAAGCAAATGAAATGAAAGTTGGTAAAATGATAGGTGGTCACTCAACTTAAAATATAGGCTTCGAATTTTTTTTAAGTCTTGATTAGATTTTGAGATTTTGCGAAACCAGTTCCGATCTGCGTAGATTTATATTCGCGTACATTTTGTTCATACGTACAAAAGCAAAATGATATGAAATTTTTTATGTTATAATAGGTGGTGACTCAACTCAAAGTACGGGCGCCGAATTTTTAAAGATTTTGAAATTTTGCGAAAACAGTTTCAAAATGCGTGCATTTTTGTTCGCGCATCACATAATAACGGCTAAAGCATATGAAATGAAATTTGGTGACATAACAGGTGGTCATTCAACCTAAAATATAGGCTTCGAATTTTTAAAAAATATTGATTAGATTTTGAGATTTTCGAAAATCGTTTCAAACTGCTTAAATTTATGTATGTCCGCGCATCTCGTAAAAATTACAGAAGTGAATGAAATGTTAATTTAGTGACACGATAGACGGTCACTCAACTAAAACGGCTATCTCCTCCTAAACCGTGGGGATTTGAGTTTCGACTAAGGTGAAAACAGATTCGAAAAATTGCGAGGAACCTGATAAGCTGACTTAAATTTCGAAAATCGAATTATTTTAGAAGATATTAATAAAAAACTGAAAAAATAAACATAATGGTTGCCAGATTTGGCATAAAATCATTCATTCCTTTGCAACAAAGCGTTTCCAAGTACGGGGTTGTCCAAATTAAACTTCCCCAACTCAGAGGCCTGTGCACAGGGCCGGACTGGACCGCTGAAACGGCCCGGGCGATTCCACCAGACCGGACCCCAACTTCAGTTGCGTATCTCGGATATTAGTTTAACGGAGAGGGGATGCACAAATGCAGTTGAACTTTGTTATAAGGATGGCTCTCTTATAACGCTAAGATATTCTATACGTTCAATCTGAAAATATCTAAAATGCAGAAGCTCGTTTACAACGTCACCGCGTCTTAAATGATGTGTTCCTTTCAATGACATTAAAATCGAGCTCAATTGTATGTGACATTATTCGAGAAATTTTATTTAATACCCAACATTTTTTGTTGAAGCTTTTTTCGAAATTAATTTGAAGACAACTTTTGAAATATTTGATTCAGTGACATTTCTCTACTTTAAAAAAAGTTTCATTTTGTTGTTTACCTTTGGAAAGGGTATGCTGGTTTGGAAGGGCAAAAAACCAGGAAGAAAATGAAAAAAAAAAAGGGCAAAAATTAAATTACTCAAATCTAGCATGTGATAATTATTAAATATTACATATAATAATGTATATTTCTGTATAATATTTGATGAATTGTTACGGTTGCTCATATCGGTTGGGATATTTTAATTTAATCAGAATATTTTAGCTCATCCAACACAATCAAATTATTTTCACATTCTTTAAATGCTCCTTTTATATTTTTATCAGTAGATACTGAGAAAGTTGGGCAACGCAGGCCTTGGCCCACATGTGGGCTGTTGCCCACCGCGGCCAAGTTTGACTTTTAACTTTGATATACCGCAGGTTGATAACCGCGGTGGGCCAATGTTTAGCTTTTAACTTATGCATCTTATATACTTTATATACCAGTCTTCAATGTTGAGACAGTTTGAAGTTAAATATTGATTAGAAAATCATGGCGGTAAAGTAAAACTTGAATTAGAAAAGAAATCGTGTAATGACTTCATTTAATTTTCTACTATTTAAAGTACTTTCATACAAATTCACCATAACTAAATTCGTAATAGCTAAATAAAAAAGTAAACCATAATAGCAATTAAAAATAGTTAATGAACACTATGTGAATAAATTAATCCAAACATTGTAAATAGTGTTCAGGATTTTAATCTTCAAGTAAAAGACCTTATAAAACTCAAAAACAGTACCAACTACCTCAGACATTATACAAAATAATTCAGGTATCATAGCACATGTGTGCCATATAATGGTGTGAACTTCTAAAAAGTCAAGATTTAAAACTTCATTAAACTCAAAAGTACAAATAAAATTTGAACAGGATATTCTGCCGTGTCATATTGTAGCATATTTATTACACTCGAAGCACAGAGGTTAATATTTAAATTAGAAACAAAAAGAAAAATTCTTTACGATTGAGAAAAGTTATTAAAATTTTAGAATATTCATTCAAATTTCTTTTTTAATGAAATTTGTATCCTTTAACTTAGTGTCAGAGTGCAAGCATGTTTACATACCTACATATTATTTTATCAAAACTTTAAATAGTCAGCTATTCTTTTTTCAGGTTTGCAACAAAAATATTTATGCTTTCCCCCTTTTTTTTGCCGGGACTGTATTTTTTTTTTCAGGTTTTCCCTACTAATGGCAAAAACGCGCCAAACTTGCATTTTTTTTTCTTTTTTCGTTTCTAATGGCCGGGTCAGCAGCCTACTGGAGGCTTGACCACTACGAGGGCCGTACATTATGGTCAAGGGGATGTCTATTACAGACCAAAGTTGTTCCCTTTGAGTGGCCTCCTAATTTTGGACCAGTTCCAGATGAAAGACTAGCACGTGAAATCGGCACCCCCAGAGGTATTATTTTTACATGAAGGACATTGGAGCCACGAACCCTCCCCCCTCTTCCTCCCAAAAATAATTGTGAATTTAAAAGTCACCGTCTAGAAGAATGGTCGCTGCTTATTTAGATTTTACGTGTGCCAGCTTCCATAGCGTACCCGGACCCATAGCAGCCCAGACGTGAGAGTTTTTCACACTCCCAAACACTGGCCAAACCGGTGCTGTTTCACTTTCCGTGTTCTTATGAGAGCGGAGCTTAGCGAACAGGCCCTTGCGGGACAAAAACTATCATGTACATTTAATTATTTTTATTTGAAGAATAAATTGCGCAAAACTTTATTGTTTTTTGCATATTGTAATTCATTCATTCGTTTTACTAATATGACGAATGCTACATTATGCTTCAACTAAAATTAAATTAAGGCATATAACTCCCTCCCCCCCTCTCCCTCCCAAAAATAATTGTGAATTTAACAGTCACCGTCTAGCAGAATGGTCGCCGCTTATTTCGGTCGGTGGTTTATCCGATGAGCCGCTTATACCGGTGAAAATCTGTAGGAACAGAACAAAATGGCCAAACTGCACTGTTTTTCCGCCGGTTACGGCGGTAGTGGGTACCTCTTTATCCGGTCAAGTAATTTGGAGATTAGGTTAAATTTTCGACATAATTAGCTTTTAGGGTGGTGTGAAAGCCGGTCAAAGATGACTCATATTTGTGTTTAGATGTTACAGTAATTCAATCAAAACAGTTGTTAGTACACTTAATAGAATTTTATTAAAAAATAATGATCAACCCGACACCCTGAACCAATGAGATACCTGATGATGACAACGATCTACACCTGAACCGGGTATGTATCAAAAGAGTAGATTTGCTGAACGCTATAGACACTTTACGTAGATCGCTTTAGGAGATCAACGGAAATGGTTACCTCTTTTGAAGATTAATTCAGCTTGCTCTACATGACACAATGCCAGTAAAACAGCCTTAATTTCGAATTTTCCCACCAAGAAGTTGTAATAGTTTTATTTTTTTAAACAATAAATGTACATATGTATGTATTTTTTCACTTGTTTATTCTTTTTCTTAAATAAATAAGTAGTATATAGTCAAATTATTGAGTAATATAGCAGGAGTGCTACGGCTGCGCCGATTACGCCAAACGAAATCTCTTGATACATCCTGATAAAAAAAGTATAATTTTAAACAAATTCTGCGCCAAATCCGTGCCGTCCCAGGTTCCAAAAAAAATAAATAAAACCAAAAATTACATACTAATATACCACTTTCCCGTTTTCATCAGAACACTGCTCTTTTTCATATCAGAAAGCGCGTGCAGTCTGAAACTGATAGTCTACATATTTTAATTTAATTTACTAATTTTTTTCCCTTAAATTTTCTCACTTTTACTTTGGTACCGCCGTTTATTTCGGAATTCGGTTATTCCGGTCAATTTCAATCCGTCCCGATGTGACCGGAATAAGCGGCGACCACTGTATTTTATTTTTCTCGCTGCAATTTGGGCGTGCTATTTTTTTAAAGCACATTTTCTTATTATGAAAATTGTTTTTAAGACAATTTTAAGGCATCATGGGTCCCGTCTGGGATGACTGAAATCTTTATAAAGGCCTATAAATAGTAATGTTTAGAGTTTGAGTTCTCTGTTGAAGTGAGATGCGGATCGTGTAGTCGGCCCAACGATCACCGGCACCGAGCTCGAGCTTCCATTACATGTTGTTCTAAGGTGTATTTTGTATTTCTAATGTGTTCTACAAAGCTCATTGCAATTTTAATAAAGATAGTTTTGATATGAGAACCATTATTCAGCATACAATATAGCTTGCACATGTTGTGTCGTAACCTTGCTGGTCGCTGTCGTGTCTAGGCCATCCAGAGCACCGGCCCATGCGGCCCACATGACCATCGGCCCATCGGGCTATCGCTCGACCGCCCGATGGCCCAGTCCGGCCCTGCCTGTGCAGGATGTTGTATGAGTCATAATGGGATGAAATTTTGAAAACAGACACTTCAGATCACGCGCTCGTGATTTATTTTTTTTTTAAATATTAGTACAAGAAGTTGCCGATAGGTGGCGCTGTAACACTAGTAATTTGCATATTGGAATAACGTGATTTGCAGAAATAAAGCTTCTGAGCAACGAATCCAAAAGACGAGCCCTACAAAAGTGGAAGACAGGCGCTGCACAGGCAGTTGTTTCCAGCTCACTGATGCACAATGGCGGCTTTGAAAGACAAAGCTTAGTGAGACTACGTTAGTGAAACTTTTCTACCAAAATGACGAGAACTTCTGTGCTGCGATAAGAGCATTCCGTCGGCTAAAGAACTTACGCCGAGGACCAATGACACCACGCGCTTTACGAGGCATGATAAAGAAGTTCGAAAGAACCGGACAGCTGGTAATTTTACCAGGTAAAGGACGACATTTTGTGGATTCTGCACGCGTTCAAGACGTTGCATTAGCGGTCGTGGACGCCGCTAGCCAATCGCCACATGGTGCTGTCAGTGTTCCAACTGTTTCTCGTGCTGTTGAACATCTGTAGAACGTCTTGTTCATCTGCAGCGCCACCTATCGGCAACTTCTTGTACTAATAATTTCTTTTTAATAAATCACGAGCGCGTGATCTGAAGTGTCTGTTTCCAAAATTTCATCACACTATGACGCATGCAACATCCTGCACAGGCCTCTGAGTTGGGGAAGTTTAATTTGGACAACCCTGTATGTAGAATCGCGTGAAATTCACAAACATGATGTACAATTACACCCATTTTACGCCAAATTAAAAAGTATATGAAATAAATAACTCAAAATGTGTTACACAAAGTTGACAATTTCCAAATAGGAAGTTCGTTTAGACAACTGGAGTTTAGAATTAGTGATTATTCATTTTTCCAAAACAGAACAACTAATTGTAACTGATTTTAAAAGCGCCATTTTGGCATTAGGTACGATCTGGCAAAATGGTATCTTTCCAATCAGGCTGAATCTAAGCTCAGAGTTCCAGAATGCTGGAACCCAGTATCTTGAAAATGAAAAATAATTAAAGTGCAGATTATTTAAAGGCGGTTCGGTCCATCTGGAGTATTTGCTACCAGTAAACATATTTGGTGGCGCTAACTATGCCTATTTGCGAGCGCGGCGAGATGATATAATTCGTGGTGCTAAATACGCCAATCTGCAAAGAATAAAGTATATGAAAATATGGATAACGGTTTTCCGGGAACCTTGCATGAGCAGTAATTATAGGTTGTGAGCATGTGTAAATCGCCAAATAATGAAAAGTCGCCATTGGTGGCAAGCTATCCTAGCTGTTCCGTAGTTTTTATCAAAGAAATCATGTGAAGTACTGTTTTCTTAGAGATCATTATTAACTATATATATACGCAAGTCGCCAAATAATGAAAAATCGCCATGGGTGGCAAATACGCAAGGTGTCCAATAGGTTTTACATAATTAAAAATACAGCTGAAACAGACTACAAATTCCTCCTGCCATGATATGTTCGTCATTGTTATCGACCATCTCCCGCATGCAATGCGTTATCGTCTGCGAAGGTCCCCACGTTGAAAACTTGTAATTCGAATAAGTCTTTTCCCCTCTCCTCTCTTTTGTTATCATTGCTTCTTTACGATGCTCTTCTTTGCAAATGTTTTACGCCGCCAGTTTACGTCATGCGTGTCTCGTTCCAACGCTTTTAAAGGGTTTTTCCATGCTTTGATCAATTAGAGCACGAAAAAATTGGGTGTTGCCATTCGAAAATTTAGAAATTTTGTCACTGTAACCGTAACTGTGAAAGGTTTATTGTTTTAAATCGTCACAATCTGGACCCCATACATTCAAATAACTATATCTAAACTTTCATTTCGATTGGTTCAACGGTTCGGCCATTAGGGACTCATATATAGGGGAAGTTTCTTTTAGACCACCCTGTATTTCAGAGATTTGGGGATTTTGTGAAAATCGTATAAATATTTACTCTCGCATTCCTTACAAAAATGGACTAAGGGAACGCAATGAAGTTTAGCAGCATGATCAGCAACAGCTAAAACAACAAAAATAGAATTTTTTGAAAAATTCAAAAACTTTTTAATTATTTGCTTTAAAATTGCGCAAAATGTTTTCGAGGAATAATGTTAAAATATCTACAGTGAATCAAACAAAATTTAGATACAGGTTAGGAATGACCTCTTGACTTGAAAAATTTATTCAACCAGAATAAAATTTAATTTTTTTTAAAATAGAAGGAAGTTCTCTATGATAGTCAAATTTACTGATCACTTTGTTACTTCCAAACCTGTAATCATTTAACAATACACCGAAGATATTATTTTTATTTCTTTACTATTGCTAATATACTATTTCCATTCTTCTTTATACACCTACAATGCTGACGAAGATTTAAGCTTTTTGAAAATTTGCATTATGTACTAACCCGTTAACGACGGGTACTTCATCTAGTTGTTATATAAAATAAATAAAAATTTTGTGTAAAAAAACACACATAAAAACATACCTATTCGAATGTGCGATCGTTTCGACCAAAAAATTTTTCAGTCTTCCTCAGCCTTCACACTACGTCTGAGACAGAGACGTAGTGTGAAGGCTGAAAACAATTTCTGTCGAAACGATCGCACAATCGAATAGGTATCTTTTTATGTGTGCTTTTTGCACAAAGTTTTCATTTATTTTATCTTTTAACACTAGTATTTTGAGTGTTTTTCTGTACCATTAACATATACTCCTCGCTGTTAAAAAGAATTAAGATTCATTTACTACGTGAGTTTAGAGTAACGAATACATACGGGTATTAATATTTTCGTTACTTTTACAGCACTACTAAGGCCCCGCTCCTGGGCCATTTTTTTTCGCTATCCCATTAGACCAATGTTGCATCCACTACTCTTGTAACTGTATTCCTCTCTGCTACAAAACGACTTCAACTTCCGACTGCAACCGTCACGGAAAAAGCCATGTGCGCAGTTGTAGCGTGAATGTAGTGCTTGGTATTACGATGTAACTGTGTGTTATACTTAATAAAGTTCACTGTTAAGCTTTAGTGATGTCAATGATTAATAATCATTTACAACATATACCGAAGATATATTTATTAACTGGCGACGAGTACGGAAAAAGGAGAGGAAAACAGATGGCTTCGTTCGGACGAATTTCAAACTTCGACGCGTCAGTCGAAACGTGGGCTCAGTATGTGGAGCGCGTGGAGCTCTACTTTGAAGCTAACGATGTCGCGGACGATAAAAAGAAGCCGATCTTTTTGACCTGTGTGGGACCAGCAGTTTACAAACTGTTACGGAGCTTGATTGCGCCAGCTACAACAGCGGACAAGACACTCAAGGAAATCCTGACGGTATTGAATAACCCACTACAGCCCAGCTCCATCGGAGATCGTAGAACGGTTCCGGTTTAACTCTCGGGCGAGGAAGCAGGGTGAGTCAGTTGCTACTTTTGTTTCAGAGCTTAGACGGCTCTCCGAGTTTTGTAATTACGGTCCAACATTGGACACTATGATACGCGATAGACTTGTGTGCGGCATCCAAAATGCAGATATGCAGCGTCGGCTGCTGGCGGAGCCAAGATTAACGCTTGCAAGAGCCACCGAAATTACAGTTTCAATGGAAACGGCTGCCCGGGACGCCCTTGGCTTACAGATGGGATCATCTGCATCGAGTGTAAACAAAACATTTGTGCATCAAAATAAAGGAACAGCATCTACACCAAAAAATTTTAAAGAATGCACACGGTGCGGAGCACGGGACCATGTGTCAAAGAACTGTCCGGCGAGGGATAAAAAGTGTTTTCAGTGCGGTACGACAGGCCACTTGGCCAAAAAGTGTTTAAAAAAATCGTGTGAAAACAAATCTAAGGGTCCTCCATGCAATATCGTGCATGCAGTGCCAAATAGGGATGGACGCGAGACGCGAGAATTCTCGCATTGTCTCGCGAGACGAGACAGGCATTTTTTTGCGAGACGAGAAAGAAAATATTTTGCGGGACGAGACGCGAGACGAGACAGAGTCTTGTCTCGCGCGAGATTTCTCGCGAGAATTCTCGCATTTTCTTCCGTTTCACATAAATACGATCTGAAAAGCGACAATTTGCCTGAAGCCTCTACCGTTTAACTTGCGTCTCCTTCGTTTTCGGTCCTGGCATACTATCAGCACTCTACAATACGCACAAACACGTAACATTTAAAATTAGAACAGACGAGAGATATACAAAACACACAAAGGAGAGGATAAAGAAAGAGGCGGAAAAAAAAAGAAAACAGAGAAGAGTTGAAAGAAAAATAATTGGCAACAGTTTGGCAACTCATTTGGACGATACGTAAGTACCAAGAAAAGTCCAGATGTGTTTCTTAAAGTTCGTAAATTTCCAAATCTTACCAATAATATAAATGTGTACGTTTATGTGTTTGGATGTTTTTGACTGAATCACACAAAAATGGTTGGAAAAATTTGTAATGAAGATAGCTTATGCCCTAGATTAACATACAGGCAACCTTTCAAGCATATAGCATAAATAATTCTTTTACAAAGACACTCAAAATAATGCTAATGCATTGCGCTCTATGGAAATTTTGTAGCTACTAAACCGATTTTAAAACTTTTTTCACTATTGAAAAAGTTTTAACCATATAGCTAATTGAAAAGTTTAACCCATAGGCCAGAAAACTAGCCTATGGGGAATTCCTCTGTGTGGAATTTTCTAAGGGATCCTAGCCCGTATTTTCGCGGGGTTTTGGAAAAAAAACACGGAAAACTGCGAGCGGCTAGGTCGACAGGCGCGACCGGAGTTTGAACCTGGCCCCTCCCACCTTCCAGTTTTGAGAGCAGAACCTCTTAGACACTGGGGGGACCCTGAGTGTTATAGGTTACCTTTTATGCATATATCACAAATAGTTCTTTTACAGGGATACTCATAAGAATTACGCTCTATGTGTATCTCTGTAAGTACTGAACCGATTCCAAAACTTTTTTCACTGATAGTAAGCTACACTATTCTTGAGTATTATAGGCTAAACTAGTACCTTTACAGGAACACTCAAAATAATTCTAATATATTACGTTCTATGAGCATTTCTTAATAACCGATTCTAAAACTTTTTCGCTAATAGAAAGCTGCACTATTCCTGATTAACATACCGTAAATTCCGGCGTATAACGCGCACTTTTCATACAAAAAATAAGGTCGAAATTTAAGGGTGCGCGTTATACGCCGGTTATAGAAATGAAAAATTTAAAAATAAGGAAAAGATGAGCTTTAAAAAATGACATTTCTACAAGTACCTGAATGTTGTTTATTTAAAAGAAATGACATACCTTATGAACTTCAATTTTCATTATCGGACAGCATAAAAAGTTCATCATATTTATCTTCCGTTATATTTTCAGGCACATGATCAAATTCAGTTTCATCTTCACTATCACTGTACTCTGATCCATAAATAAATAGTTATCATGCGTTCCATCTAGATTGTTCGATATACTGCACTTTTTAAATGACTTTTTAATTATGTCAGGTTTAATTTCATCCCATGCTTGTATTATCCACTCACTCACTATTTCTAGACTGGCATGACGCATTTCACCTCCTGTCTTAAATACTTTACCTCCTTCCAACATCTATGTATTGCAAAATCGTTTTAAAATTCCTTAGAATGGTTTATTAATACACACATCTAAAGGTTGAACTAATGGCGTTAATCCGCATCCGCCTGGAATAAGTGCCATGTCTGTGTTACACTCTTTCATTAATTTTTTTGTATTAACCGTTAAATGCGATCTGAACATATTCCAAAGTAAAATACTTTCTGGGTTCCATAGGGCAAGTCTGTGATTGCAAAGTACAGGGTGCGCGTTATACGGAGGATATACATAAAAATTAAAAGATGAAGTTTAAAATTATAGGTGCGCGTTATACGCCGGTGCGCGCTAAACGCCGACATTTACGGTAGGCTAAAATTCATGCATAGCATAAATATTTCTTTTACAAGAACACTCAAAACAGTTCGCAAATACTGTCGTAACTGTCTCTATTCGCCAAACGCCTGAAAAAAATCTAAATTTAGTAATTCTGCATACTCTCTTATTTTAAATTAAGTATACTACCATGCAGTATACTTCATTTAAAATAAATAAATAGCAAATAATATTTAAATGCAGTTTCTGTAGTTGCAAACACATTTGTTATTCACACATGCTTCGTTTCTCTCGGGACCTAATTCTAAAGCCGACGCGGACGAAGTCGCGGGTAGCCGCTAGTTAAAATATAAATGAGAAACTGGCCCCAACCTGTGACAGGCGGCAACTAAAGGGGGGGGGGGGGAAAGCGGGGACAAGCACCGGGAGGCATTCTAAATGGAACGCCAAAATTAGTTATAGTTTCTTGGGATGGGGCGCGGCTCCATCCGAGGGGGCACACGACCATGGGCGCCCATAAGGGGGGGCAAGGTAGGGAACTTCCCCTCCCAAAGGTTTAAGTTAATGCCTCATTATGTTAACAAATGGCAAAAACAGAACTAAGTTTTGTTAAAAGTTTGAAATTTGCCCCCCCCCTCTAGAAATTTTTTTTAAGTTTGCCCCCCCCCCTAGAAAAATCACTATGGGCGCCCATGCACACGGCACTAATTATGGTTTGCCGCAGATGACATAAACTCTATTTTTTTGTTAATTTAAACTCTAATCTAATTAAAACATAAACTCTGATTTTTGCTTTCCTGAGAAATTATCTAGCTTGGCCATTTGGTAGAATATGCCATCGTTCCTGTTGGGTTGAAAAGCTTCTGTGACTCTATTCTTTTGTTGATTTTTGCCTGGGATTTTTTATCTTTTTTTTTTTTTTGAATCCCCTTGAATCTTGTGGTAATTCTAGTTATGGGTATCTAAAAGGGGGTCCTGATAGTGGGGGTTCAGAAAGGATCACTTTGATACGGGGGTTCATGCCCCCGCTTTACGTGGACCCCCCGGTACGTTTTTAGACGTAGGGGGGCCAAGGTTTAGACTACATCTGCACGGGGCAAGTGCCCCCCCTTTGTTTCTTGGCCCCCCCATATTAAAACGGCTGACGGTCTAAAGATGTGGATACAGCAGAATATGGGGAGTCTTGATCATCCAAAAACGTGCTCGCATTGCTGGGCGAGCGATGACCTTCGCCATTTTTTAGCGCAGGACCATGTGGTGGAAAAGCGTTCATATGTAAGTCGACGCAGTAGAGGACGGTTAGACTTATCTTTCCTTGTTATTTTAAATACACAGGGGGCTGGTCATTTGGAATCTATGATTAGAGGCACGGATAGGTCTAGGGTGTGGGTGATGGGAGGCGGCGTCAGTGCGGCTAATCGGGGAGAAAGGACGGCTAGAGGTCTGGGTGCGTGTATAGGAGGAGTGGGTTCTGATGTGGGAGGCTTGGGGGCGCAGGCAAATAGCCTGAGGGCCCCCCGACGCTGCATGGCTTCTCTAGTGGCAACGTAGGGAGGGACTTAGGTTATCGTTCTGGCCGGAGATATGGACAGACAAACATGTATTTGTTGCGACTTGGGATTGTGCAGCTAGTGATTCAAGGTATCCCTAGCGTGGGGGAGATTACACTCTTGATACGGCACATGCTCTTGTTTGGGGGAGGCGAGGGGTGTCGGGCACACGGGGTGGATTACGTGGACCGGCGTATGTACGAATGCAGATTTGGTTTCCCAGTATGCATGATCTGCAGTAGTTGTTCGCTTATTTGTGGTCGCATCTAGATACGGATCTAAGGCCTTTGTTAATTGGAAGCGTGGGTTTTGTCGAGTGTGACTAAGGCGGGGGGAGCGGTAAGGGGGAGTGAGCTTGCAGAGTTAAGGGCGGGGCGAGGGTGTGTTGCATCCACTGTCTGGTTCCACGTGTACACAAAAAGTGGAGAAGACAGTGAGGTAATCGGCGAATTACCGAAACCGAGTACTTTTTATATTTTCCCTAAAATGTAGTATTAAATGTCTTGTTTGGTTGTATTGTTGTGCCTTTTGATACAGGTTTGTATGCTAGGAGGAGCCCAAGGGCAACTTGTAAGTATCACATCTTTTAAAGGCAGATATATTTAAGGCATTAAACTCAGTAATGGCTAATTATATTCATATACCGAGTCTTGATTCGTAATTGTTTGGTAAGGGCACATTAACCTTTGAATACCTTGACCGGCATCGATGCTGCGGTTGGGATTTGGATCAGTAGTATGTGTACGGATAATTTCGATTCTTAGTGGGTGGTCCAAAGATCGTGTGTATAAGAGTTGTCATCCCGGATGGCAACACCAGTCCATTGATACCCACAGAACAAAGTTTTGGACCTCCAGGGCATTGACAGTTCTCGCTTGCTCCAGTAATTTAACATCTAAAGGAACATGAGTAAAAGAAAACGCCACATGCGTGTTTTAAATTGCAATGACCGGTAAAAAAATGGCTTCCAAGTGAAAATGAAGTGAAATTTGCCGGTGATATCGATAGAAAGTCAGCTAACCTAAAACTATAAACTATTAACGCGTCCCAGTCAACCATATTAAAACAAAAACAAAAAAAAAAAAGATGATCAGATCCGTCTACCTTATACAATAACGTCCGACATTTTTTTTATTTTTTTATTTTAAAAATCTGATCCTGATTTTGAGATTTCTGCATAACAATGTTTCAAACAGGCGGTTACACCCTAGTTAAGTTATTCGGTCGTCCTCTCGTGGCAGACCAGACTATTGGGTCAGGTAAACGGTTTGGTATTTGCGAGTCGGAAGCCGGGGTGTTGGTGTTAGGGGAGATATATAGACTCTTAAAGGTTATTGTAGAAGATGAAATCCAGGGGGGGTGAGGGCTTTTCTGTGAGCCGGGGTCTGTGTAGAGGGTGTGGTGGCGCTTAATTAGGGGGACTACAATTTAGTCGACAAGAGGTTTTGTTCGGGAGGGGCGGGAGGGGGGGGAGGGGGGGGGCACACCATTGCGCATCATTCTGCAATAATCGACACTCCCTAAAGCCATAACGAAAAGGAATTATGTGAACGAGGCAGTTTGGGTTCATGTCTCGGCGCGTCTACAGGGAAGCTGCGGGTTTTGAAGGACGTGGGTTCGCATTACGGTTCGCCATAGAATCACCTCATAAGCATAAGAGCTATAATCTAGAGGGATAATTGAGTTTCGATAAACTGAAACAAGGAACACAGGCAGGTCAAGCTTACTCGATGAAATGCATATATAATGTATCTTCTGAGCGGAGTTTAACCAGTTTCCTAGTTTTTAGACTTAAATCACTTAACAAACCAACAAACAACAACAAAAATATATATTCAACGGAACGAATAGAATATAACATAACATGATGGAGAGGGTTTCAGAATCCATGGTGACACGCGTTTATCATTCTAGAGTCTCACATTCATATGGATAACTGGAGGATGCACTCATGGTGCTGAGGGGATATAGGAGGCAACACAGACAAGAATGTTATACAGGTCATAAGTAGATTATTTGGGACGCGAACATATTTGGTTCTGTTTTAGGATACCGCGGGTCTGTAGCTGGAAAAATTATTTTATAATAACTTATGTTTGCCCATCGCAATAGTTTCTTAAACACTCCGTACAAACAAATGATAATACGAAAAATTTTCGTTCGGTGTGGTTGTAGATCAAATAAAAGTAGGTATGGGTTTAATCTTTCTTGGCAAAACTATATAGTGTTTATTGTTCGTTTTGTTGGGGGCAGTGAATTTGTGAGCGTTTTGCTTGTCCTAATGGTTTTTTACTTCACGTTATTATTTGAAGGGGTGCATGTGGGGGTCTGGGGTAGTTATCAATAGGGACCTCTGGAACTGTGCGATGTGTTGCTTGGGAAACCCCGAGCGGCAAAACTGCTCGCGCCGCTACTGGTCATCAATAATTACTTTCCCCCCCCCGCCGAACCAGTAACAGCGCCCGGATGTCCTTCAGAAATGATTCCCGCTTAGTGAGGCTTGGATGGAAAACCCGAGCAGTGCCAAAGTATGGATGTGGGGACATAATGTTTTCCTAAATTTGTGAGGACAGCCTACGGGGCCACAGTTGGCGTTCCAAGGGCCCCGCGTTGCGACAAGATTCTTTCCACTTAGGGATAGCCCCCACCCAACAAAGAAAGACAACCGCGGTTCGTAGGCAGGGGGGGGGTGTACGTTCACAGGGGGAGGGACCTGTTCATTCAGGCATGGAACAGCATAGGGGGTGGCGCACCCAACACTCAACAAAGAAGTTGACAGAAAGAAGTGACCAAGCCAAGGGACCCATAGATGTAATTGACGGGGACCGCGCCGCGGGCGGCGCGGAGGGGCGGAATTTTCCCAGAAAAACCTGTCCGGTAACAACAAGCGACTGCGTCTTGTGGGCAATCAATTGCGACTCAACAAAAACAAATCTTTACGAAATGAATCGTAATATGGAAAAGTGACACCCGTGGAAAACAAAAATTGGACATTTTTGTCGTTTTCTCTGTTACGCATTTTCATCAGAAATGGTTGATTCACCGCGCTGCGGAAAAAAAAAAAACCGCGCACCGTCCCGAACAGGTTGACAAACGCGCCCATAATTTTTATCTATAATGATTGAGGACATAAAACATTACTTGGTTTTGTAATATACATCCCGAGAACACGGATAAATTGGAATCTGATGTGACTATATGGCTTTATTGTGTTTCGGGGGGTTGGGACGTTACCGAGCCGTTTAGGGTTCGGGGGTTAGATTATGCCGGCTAGATAGGGAACGACTCAGGCCAGGTGCCCGGGCTTTTTTCACAGTCGACCTTGCCTATTGCAGAGAGGGGTGTTTGGAACATTGACTAAAGCTATACGATATCAAGCTCCAAAATGAAACATAGACAAATGCCGGCCGACCGACCCAGGGGGGCACTAACGGGGGTCACCCCGTGACACCGTCCCACACCGGAGAACAAAGAACAAAGCATTTTTCGGAGGAGAATTTTTTGCTAAGGGATTACTGGTTCTGGGGGAGGGTTATAGGCGTGTTTTTACGGGGGGGGGCAGGCGGCGGAGTGTGCGTTTGCAGGCGGAAACCAAACCACCCAAACGCATTGGCGGGCCGGGACACCACTCCTGAATCTTCTGCATCTTCGGTCCAGGACCCGCATCGCAAGTGAGTTTGCCTTCCGATGGAAAGCTATGGTGAGGTGGGGATGTCCGTAGCGGAGCCAATATACTTTTGTGCTAACCAGCAGGTTTTGCGTTGGGGAGGACGCAGAGTGAGGGCACGTATCCCCCCCCTTTGCCCTAACTTCATCTCAAAATCTTTTAAACAAACATTTGTTTTAAAATTTAAAAGATACTTCCCTTTTCTGCTCTTAAATTCAATAGGTGCCCCCCTCAAATCTTTCATGTGCCCCTCCACAATTCTGTTGGTCTGGAAACAATGATAAGCCTTCCTTAGGAAGCTATTGTTACTAGGTTAAGTATTGTTTTAAGCGTTAAATACATATGAACCATAGACTTAGTGTCGGGGGTTAAAAAGGGGGGCACGTGCCCCCAGATAGAATAAACAACAGAGTTACTTTATGGTATCGAATAAAATTTTCAGATCATTAAATGTAAATACATACTAAATTTTACTTTATATACAGCCCTCTTACAAAAATTCCCAAAAAGGTAAAATGCGTCCCCATACATTAATGAGGCGATGCACAAAGTTTCAGCCTTTTTCATAAAAACGCTTAGAGGTATGTTTAATCAAAATTGGTGAGGGGCAATACGCTATACAATGTCAATAAGAGTAAAAGTATTATTATTAAAACTATTCGAGCAAAACTATTAGTTTTAATCAGTTATTTATAACCAATATTTGACATTAAGAAATGAGTTTTAAATAATTTTAAACCAGTTTCCTTTAAAATGTTCCCTTAAAATCAGTTTCTTTTTTATATCATTTAGAAATGAAAATTTGTTTAAAAACATTACATATTCCACTAACATTTGATTTAAAGAGTTTTCTTTCTTTCTTTTCTTTTCTTTTTTTTAAGAAGTTATTTCTGATTGACTAATTTAATTATGGAAAATATATACTATGTATATATTTGATTCTTTTAAGTACAGGAGTAATGTTTATATTGAATATTTTCAAAATTAAAAATATATATGTAAATTTATAATTATAAATCATTCATTATTCTAATAATTATTATTTAAAACCGAAGAACTAGCAAAATAAATTACCATGAGTCAGAATAAACCCTTACACTTAGAAAAAGAAAACCAGTAATCATAAGCGATATTGTATTAGGAATAAGACTGAAGGTTAGAGTAATTATGGCGAACGTGCATGTTACATGTGTGGGTCATATATTCTGTTTTGGGGTTGTTTGGTAGGTGAGAGATGGTACTTAAGATTGTCCAAACTGCTTCAGTTTATTGCTGAATGACTAGTTCTGGTCCTTTTCCTAAGAATCCAAACAAATTAAACGATCAATTTATTCAATTAATAATAAAGTAATTCAATTATTTCTTTATTTTATTATTTTCAACAGAAGGTCCACAATTTATGCATAAAAAAGAGCAAATTTTGTGTTCGTGTGTGTTCTATGACAAGCCTATACGTATGCTTCACTATACTTATCCCTCTCTCCGCCCCCCCCCTTGAAAGATTTCTGAATACACTGTATTGGGGCTATTTAATTTAATCAAAATTTTATTTGCGCAACTGTCCTAAGTTGTGCAGAATTTCTAACAAAATTCAAAGCTTTATATACAGTAAAGCACCCTTTATACGCTTCTCGTTTATACGATTTTTACATTTATACGTGTCCCGCAGTGGTCTGGGCGCTAAACTCTGTTCCCATAAGAACAAGAACACGGCAAGTGAAGCAGCATCCGGCTTGGCCAGTGCTAGGGAGGATCAACTCCCTCTTGACTCGGCTGCTGTGGGTCCGTGTACGCTCATGGGAGCGAGTGTACGTAAAATCCGTCGTGGCTCCAATGTCCTCCAAGTTGTTAAACGATACCCCTGGGGGTGCCTATTTCAGGGGATTGGTCCCTCCTCTGGAATGGGTTCAAAATGAGGGGACGCCGGCTAAAGTTGGATTTCCGGCTCATTAAAATGGAAGTCACCCCTTGAAGCAGAATGACTTTCCCCTGCGCCAGAAGAGGGCGCTTTTGAACTCTAATCCTTTTTTTGCCTTTCAGATGCAGCGAAGGCTTCGATGAAAACTGACGTGAAAAAGGGGTTTTCCCATGTCTTTTGTAAATGTTGTGTAGTGTAAGATGTGTTTATTTAATCCAGAAATAAATTGTATTCGTCCTTTAGACACTCACTTGTTTCACTGAGATAGTAGCAGGAAACAGGAAATCAAAAGAAAAGCTACCAGGGCAGGTAGGCTAGATCTCTTTTTTTTTTAACTGTATTCCTTTATCTATATCACAATTAAAACATCGAAAGAAATACAGTATAACAATTGTTTCATTTGGTGCCTTAACCCTCGATTTTTCCTGCTGATTGTTTGTAATTGTTAAGTGAAAAAAAAAATGACGTCAGAAGTGACGAATAAATTGAAAACACAAAGAGGTGGCTTGAGTACAAGCTTCACGAAACTGACTCCTAAAATCGACGAAGCCTTGGCAAAATTAGATGAGGAATATTTAGAAATTGCTCTCGCTCAGTTGTCAGAAAAGGAAAAACAAATAATTGAGCTCGATAAGTTAATCATAGATGAAATCGAAGACTGTAAACAAATCCCAGCCGAAGTTGAAGCAGCTCAAGAATATAGAGATAAAATCATCATGTATAAAATTAAAATTGAAAAAGTTCTAAAAAAATGCACGAATCAAGAAACAAAAAATGCTAGCGCCGATATTTCAAATACAATTACTAACGACCCATCTCTAAATTCAAATGTTCCAATTAAGATTAAATTACCCAAAATTAACATCGAAAAGTTTGACGGCAATCCTGAGAATTTCCAAGAATTTTGGTCTCAGTTCAAAAACGCGATACACGATAATAAAAATCTCAATAAAATAGACAAATTTACATACTTAAAAAGCTTATTAAAATCAAAAGCTCAAATCGCGATACAGGGATTATCGTTGTCAGACAAAAATTATGATATTGCTGTTAAAATTCTTGAAGACCGATATGGCAAAAGGGAAATTTTGATTAGGTCTCACATAAATAATTTATTAAATTTGTCACCTATTCGTAATGCATCAAATATAAAAGACCTGCGCGAATTGTATGATACATGTGAAATTCAAATACGTAGTTTAGAATCGCTTGGTATTGAGCTAGACAGTTATGGTAATTTACTTTTTCCTATCATAACTAAATTAATTCCTGATAGCTTAATTTTGAACTACAACCACGAATATAAAAACGAAACAGACTCTTGGAATGTAACGCAATTGTTAGAATATTTGAAAACCGAAATCGAAATTAGAGAACGTACATTTTCGTTTCAGAATAAGGAGTCTGATTACTTTCAGCATAATTCTAAAAATAGAAATGAAAGGGATTGAACTAGATTGGGACAAAATAATTTTTCGAAACCAAAATACGCCAAGAATCCGAGTGCTGCTGCTTTTAATGTAGTTAGTAATAAAAATAAGTGTATATTCTGTAGCGATGATCGTCATGAAAGTAATGAATGTAAATTAAGTATTTCTGATAAAAAACAAAGTCTATTACGTCAAGGAAGGTGCTTTAATTGTTTACAAAAATTTCACGTTGTAAATCGATGTTTTAAGAAACCCGCATGTAATTTCTGTTTCCAAAAACATAATCAAAATATTTGCGAAAAACGTTTGGAACCAAAAGCAGAAGTTCCCCAGAGTGAAACGATCGTGTCCTCCGTTACAGGAGATAGAAATTCGAACACAGATATTTTACTTCAAACTGCAACAGTATTTGTAGAAAATAAGGTTAAACCAGCCGAAATACGGTTATTATTAGATTTGGGGAGTCAAAGATCATTTATTGAATCGGAACTCGTTAATGAATTAAAATTAAAAATAATAGGAAAAGAAACTACAAAAATATACCCCTTTGGTTCGAAAGAACCCCAGAAAGAAATTATAAATCGCGTTCTAGTAAATTTGAGAAACGTTCGTGATCCCACGAAAAAGATACAATTAGAAGCTTTAGCTACTGACAAGATAAGCAGTGCAGTAATTTATCGGCCAGAGCGAGAAATAAAAGAACATTGTGGCATAAACAAATTTTCACTGGCAGATGAATCATCGGATCAGCTGTTTCGAAGTGGAAATGAGCATTCCCAACTCCTTGATTTCCCCCAGTCAGAATTCTGATAGTCCCCGAACATTATTGGAGTATCGTCTCCGGTGAAATACGCAGGATACCGAATTCTTCTGTTGTTGCAATGGATAGTCTTTTCGGATGGGTTTTGAGCGGTTCTTGTGATTTAGAAAATAAAATTGACACTGAGAGGAGCGCGAAACTAATGAAGGTAGTTGTAGATTCTTCGCGAGAAGAAAATTCCGATCTGATTTTACAAAATTTTTGGAAATTGGATATAATGGGCATTGAAAACGAAAAAAGGGATTTATCCAATAATGACGGAGAAGTTGTTTTAAAGGATTTTGAGAAAAATATAAAATTTCAGAACAACAGATACAAGGTTAAACTACCGTGGAATGAGAATGCGGATAAATTAGAAAATAATTATGAAATCGCAAAATGTCGCTTAGGAAAACTGGTTAAGAGATTTGATAGAGATAAGGAATTTTACCAGCGGTATAGGGATGTATTATCGAAACAGATTTGCGAGGGTATAATCGAACCTGTAGAATTTAAAGAAAAGGAGAAAATGAATATCGATAGAGAATATTATATGCCTCATCAGGCCGTTATTCGTGATGATAAAATTACAACGAAGCTAAGAGTAGTTTTTGACGCCTCACCACACTCGCAAAATAAATTATCGTTAAATGATTGTTTACATTCCGGACCGAATTTGAATCCTGACTCACTAAAATACTTATAGATTTTAGAAACAAACCAATCGCGTTAACTGCCGATATAGAGCAAGCGTTCTTACAGATATTGTTAGATGAAAATGATAGAGATGCGGTTAGGTTTTTATGGCTTGAGAATGATTATGAAAGGAATGCGAGTTTGAAACCTACCATTTTTCGAATGACTCGTGTTTTATTTGGAGCTACTCCAAGTCCTTTTTTATTGGCTGCAACTCACAAACATCACATAAGAAAGTACAAACATAAATATCCGTTAGCATATCGTATTTTAAATTCCCAATTATACGTTGACGATTTAATTTCTGGATTAGAAAATGAAAATCAGTGTTTTGAAATTTACCGACAAATAAAAGAAATTTTACACGAAGGTGGATTTAATATGCGTAAATGGAAAACCAATTCGGGTTGTCTTCAAATAAAGCTGGATCAGGCTGAAAACTGTAACGAATCTTTAAGGGAAACTTCGAAAGTTTTAGGTTACCTCTGGAATTCAGACGATGATACGTTAAAATTAGCATGTGAATTTCTTAAATTTAATCAAAAATTTAATCCGTTAACTAAACGATTACTTTTGAAAATTGCCTCAAAATTATACGACCCCATTGGCTTTATCACTCCCTTTACGCTGAGACCAAAAATTCTTCTTCAGGATATTTGGGATCAAAAATTTAAATGGGATGATCTTCTACCATTTGATATAATGAAAGAATGGAACAAATGGTGTGATGAATTAGAAGATTTAAAGGAATTTGAAATACCCAGATTTTACCTCAAGGACGCTAACGAAAATGAAGATTTTGAATTTCAATGTTTCGTCGACTCGAGCAAGCGAGCCTACGGTGCAGTCCTGTATATTCGGTATACAGATTATAACGGACAGTTTCGGATATCGTTAATTTGCTCCAAATCCAGAGTTGCACCACTTCAAAAATTAACTCTTCCAAGACTTGAATTGCTATCAGCTGTAGTTGGAAGTCGACTATATGAGTACGTAAGAAACAGCCTTTCAAATATAACAAATGCACGAATTAGATTCTGGACAGATTCGATGATTGTGCTTCATTGGATTCGTGGAAATTCTAAGAAACTGAAGACGTTTGTCCAAAATCGTGTGAGTGAGATTCGTTCAAGGACTGATGCTTCATTTTGGTCGCACTGCCCTGGAGATCAAAATCCAGCTGATGTGCTGACTCGAGGCGAATCTTTACGAAATCTGCTTAATAAAGAACTGTGGTGGAAAGGACCAAAGTGGTTGAGAGAAGGTGAAGATTATTGGCCAAAAGAAAGCCAAGAAATTGCGGACATTGGAAATTGTGACGAAGTGAATGAGTCAACCGTTTGCACTATAAATGTCGAGACCGAAAAAATTATTGACATTGAAAAATTTGGGCACTTAACGAAACTCTTACGCATCACTGCCTGTGTAAAAAGATTTATCTTTAACCTTAAGAATAAAGAAAACAGAAGATCTGGAACTCTTAGTAGCGACGAGTTACAGTCAGCAGAAGAATACTGGATAAGAAAAACTCAAGAAGAAAACTTCGGGGAAGAATTGGAAGCACTAAGGTGCGGGCGTGAAATATCTCCAAATTCCAAATTGAACATTTTTTCCGTTGGGTTAGATGAAAACAATATTATTCGCCTTCGAAGCCGACTTCAGTATGCTGACATTACTCATAACGAAGCGTACCCGATGTTGTTACCCGACAGAAGTCACCTTACCAATCTCGTGATTCGCCGCAGCCATTTGCGGTTAGGGCATGCAGGAATTGCGGACACCTTAACAGACGTTAGAGAAAAATTTTGGATCCTAAAAGGACGACAGCGAATCAAGAGCATTGTGTTCAACTGCAATCTTTGCAAAAAATTTCAAGTTAAGCCTTTTACCCAAGACGAAGCTCCTCTTCCCCCAGATCGTATTAAGCAGACTTATCCATTTGAAGTAACGGGTATCGATTATGCTGGTCCCCTTTACGTAAAAAGTACAGACGGAACAAAAAAAGCCTACATTCTGCTTTTTACGTGTGCCGTCACCAGAGCTGTCCATCTTGAGCTCACCGAAGATCTGACAACCAAAACATTCTTACTCGCGTTTAGAAAATTTGTATCCAGAAGAGGACTATGCAGAAAAGTATACTCGGACAACGTGAGTACATTCAAAAGAGCTAAAACCGAAATAAATTTGCTGTGGAAACTTTTGAAGGAAGAAGAAATCCAGAACTACTTTGCAAATAAAAACGTCGAGTGGAATTTTATCGTACAGCAGAACGTACGTTAGAGTAGCATGGTGGGGAGGATTTTGGGAAAGACTTATAAGATCCACAAAAAATTGCCTAAGAAGAATACTAGGAAAATCATCTTTGACGTTTCCAGAACTAGAGACCATAGTCATAGAAGTTGAGGCTATTATAAATTCCAGACCTTTGACATTTGTCTACAGTGAGTTCGAGGAACCTGAGCCACTTACTCCTGGACACTTCCTCATAGGTAGAAGACTTGTTGCTCTCCTTCCACACTCATCGGTAGCGCCAACCTCCACCAAGTCTGATCTAAAGGGTAGGTGGAAACATAAAAGAGCCATTTTGGAAAGAATATGGAGAAAATGGCAATCATCGTATTTGTTAGAACTGAGATCTGCCCACCAGTCAATGCGGTCCAAATCAAATGTTGAACCGACGAAAAATTCGACTGTCTTAGTGTATGACGAAAAGCTTCCTCGACTTATGTAGAAGATGGGTATAGTCATCAGTGTTCATCCCGGACGTGATGGAAAGACTCGTGCATGCACTATCAAACTTCCCAATGGAACTATACTGAAACGACCAATTCAACTTTTGTATCCTGTTGAACTTAATGTAGATGGAAAAGGACCTAGTGACTGTTTGTCCAAAGGTCCTTTGGGGCCGGAGGATGAAGCAGAATGACTTTCCCCTGCGCCAGAAGAGGGCGCTTTTGAACTCTAATCCTTTTTTTGCCTTTCAGATGCAGCGAAGGCTTCGATGAAAACTGACGTGAAAAAGGGGTTTTCCCATGTCTTTTGTAAATGTTGTGTAGTGTAAGATGTGTTTATTTAATCCAGAAATAAATTGTATTCGTCCTTTAGACACTCACTTGATTCACTGTGATAGTAGCAGGAAACAGGAAATCAAAAGAAAAGCTACCAGGGCAGGTAGGCTAGATCTCTTTTTTTTTAACTCTATTCCTTTATCTATATCACAATTAAAACATCGAAAGAAATACAGTATAACAATTGTTTCACCCCTTCCGCTCATCGCCTATCTATATGGGGATCTGGTACCGCTCCACGGGGTCTAGAGTGCATTAGGAACAACATTTATACGTCGCTTTCATGAAGTCCCGATTCATTCCTATTTATTTTAGCAAAAATGCTTCGTTTATATGACGCCGATATCGGTTATACGTCGTTTTAAACGTCAACACTTTTCTGTCTCAGCAGTTATTTTCCTGTTTACACAGACACTTTTGTTATATAGGTCAAATAAAGCATGTATGGAGGGTTGTACCTTTAGCAACCTTCTTTTAAAGGCGCAGTTGACAATATTGAAGAGTTTAGAATATACTTTGCTTGTCAGAACACGAAGGAAAAAGCATCTCATTAACTTCATTAACAGTCTGTAATGCTTTAATTAATAAGCATAGACATCACATCAGGTGACTAAATGATTTATTAAATTCAAGTTCTGTAACAACAAATCATAATTGTTATTCACTCATAATTGTTATTCACTGTAAATACTAAGGCCCCGTAGCGGCCATAATACCGTCCGCCATCTCGGCTAACTTGTCTAAATTATCGTTGGAAATGGCTAAGATTTGCTGCACGTTGGCAGGCAGCCTCTGAACAAATAATGTTTTTAGCAAATCGTCGCCTACCTGAGCGCCCGCCTTACTGCGCATCTCTAGTAATAACCTGGATGGTTTTTTATCACCCAGCTGCATGCCCGATACTAACTCGCGAAGGCGTGAGTCCTCACTAACAGCATACTGGTTGATTAAACGTGTTTTAATCGAGGCATAAGGGTTATCCTGAGGGGGAGAGGTTATGATGTCTCCTACAATCGCTAACTCTCCGGTTGTAGAGATGCAACTAGATGATGGTACTGAGTAGTGGTATTAGTTATTCCTGCCAGCGTGAATTGAGATTCGAGTTGATAAAACCAAATTTTGGGGTTAGCACGCCAAAAAGGAGCGTATTTGATACCTACTCGCTGAATTGCATTGGCATTATTTGCCGCTGCCTCTCCAGCATTAACTACAGCCTCGTTCTGCATATTTACCTAATAATACCAATAATAACAAGTTATATCACTAATACTAAGTTATAATACAGCTAAGACATATACAAAAAATTAATTAACACTAGCAATGAGGGGAAAATATATTCTACACATCTAAACTATTGACACACGATTTATGACAACTAGTAATATAATGCAATACCTCAACCAATATATACAAATAATATGTAAAAGAAAGGCTGTCACACACAGGAATCTAAACGCAACATGGAAAAAGTGAGTAAAACACTTACCGGGGCAGACTTCACGCTTTGCGCAATACATAAACACAGAAGAGCACACTAATATGCAGCCGGATGCTTATTACCGTAATCATATAAGTAACATCGGGAACACGTGCACAGATATTTCAATATGATGATTTAAGCTGCTCACATAACTCACAACACACACAGCTTGGTTCAGCTCACATTGTTCACATAATTTATTTCACGTCGACAACACACAGCGGTTTTTTACACACACGAAATATACCGATGAAAAATATATTGGCTTGAGCATTGAAAATCTATTTATATACGTTCTTCAGCGTTCCATATCCACTTATATACGTTCTTGAAGCAGATGCACTGGGATTATATACTGCACGTGTTGAGTTTCCTTTTCACACGGCTTACCACTTTAGAAGGTTGCTAATACAAAACTATTAAATAATTACACATTACACAAATCACCACTTAAACTATATTTATTTTAAAACTTCTACGAATTTAGGTTACATATTGAAAACGATAAAGAATTAAGCATGTCACATTTGGTCGCTGGAGCTAAGCCATCATCATGCACACCGACTCGTAATTCTCTCTTCACTTCAGCGCGAGCCAGGTGCAAAAGTATTTTCCTGCGCGGTTGACAGTTATCGCCTTCCGCGCCGTAACGCGCTAGTTTCCGGATGCAGGAGATTACTGCGGCGATGTCAGACCCCAACAAACCCAAGGTATCTTTCCTTGGCCACGAAATTTCAGCCGACGGCGTTCGACCTCTCATGGATAGAGTTGCCGCTGTACGAGATATCCCCGAACCGACTACAATTCAGGAGTTGCGTCGATTCCTCGCTATGCTGAATTTTTACCGTCGTTTTCTTCCGCACGCTGCTACCACTCAAGCTCCTCTGAATGCCTGTTTGGTAGGCAGTAAAAAGAAAGACAAGCGTCCTATTGCTTGGACTCCCGAAGTGCGCGAAGCATTTCAAAAATGCAAAAGTGACTTAATTTCTGCCACCGTCCTGCAATATCCGTCGGCGTCTAAGCCCCTTTCCCTTATGGTAGATGCGTCCAGCTCTGCTTTAGGAGCAGTTTTGCAGCAAAACGATCAGGGCACCTGGAAGCCTCTCGCTTATTTTTCCAAAAAACTTTCCTCAACCTAGACGCTTTACAGTACGTACGACCGCGAACTTTTGGCTATCTACGCCGCCATCAAATACTTTCGTCACTTCCTGGAAGGACGTAACTTTACTATTTTTACAGATCACAAACCCCTAATCTTTGCGTTTAAACAGCGGTCCGACAAAGCATCCCCTCGCCAGATGAGACACCTCGATTTTATCAGCCAATTTACGACAGATATTCGCCATATTGTTGGTGCCGAAAATGTCGTCGCCGATGCTCTGTCCCGCATAGAGGAAATTTCGATGCCCTCGTCAACCAATTTCATAGCTCTGGCAAACGAAGAGAAACAGGATTCGGAGCTTCAAGCCCTCCTACAAAATACAACCGGTAGTAGTCTGAATCTCCAGCCCATGCAGCTCGCTCCTGATACATCTTTTTATTGTGATATTCAGGGCAGTAAGATCAGACCTTACGTTCCTGCGAGGTTCCGACGTGCCATCTTCAATAACTTGCATCGTCTGTCTCACCCTGGGATAAAAGCTTCAAGGAAGTTAGTGCAACAGCGTTTTGTGTGGCCATAAATGTTAAAAGACATTGGCAAGTGGACACGTGCATGCATTGAGTGCCAGAAATCAAAAATCCATAGGCACACTCACAGCCCACTACAAAGATTTGAGTTGCCAAATTACCGCTTTCAACAAGTGCATATCGACTTAGTTGGACCTCTACCTCCATCTAACGGATTTTCTTATTTGCTCACTTGCATCGATCGTTTCTCACGCTGGCCCGAGGCAATTCCCATAGTAGACATTTCTGCCGACACGGTTGCCAAACAATTTTATAGCTTTTGGATTGCGCGTTTTGGAGTTCCGGAGCGAATCACCACCGACCAAGGTCGTCAGTTCGAGTCCTTGCTTTTTACGGCGTTAACCAAGCTCCTGGGCACTCACAGAGTGCGCACTAGCCCGTATCATCCGCGCTCTAACGGCATTGTCGAAAATTTTCATCGCTCATTGAAGCAGTCAATACGATGTCATACTTCGATTCAATGGACCGACGTTCTTCCAACAGTCTTACTTGGTTTGCGCTCCGCCATTAAAGAGGATATCGGTGCTTCTGCTGCCGAGTTGGTGTACGGCACCAGTCTCCGTCTGCCCGGAGAATTCATGCAAGCGGACAGTTAACCCACATGCTGTGCCGATCAGAAAACATTCGTGCAAAAGTTAAAAGACTACATGTCAGCTATTCGCCCCGTACCCACCAGCGCCCATTGCTCAAAAACTGTGTTTGTGAATAAAGACTTGCAGAACTCTTCGCATGTGTTCCTGAGATATGATGCATCAAGGACTGCTTTCGCACCCACGTATACCGGACCCCACAAAGCCCTCGAACGAAATATAAACACTTTTAAAATTTGGTAAACAACAAGGAGTCTGTTATAAACATTGACCGCCTCAAACCCGCGTTTATCTGGGCTCCTGAACGTACGGACAATGCTTCACCGGCCGACCGTAAAGAATGTCCATCAGGAACAGTGTCAACGCCCACATCCTCCGTAACTCCACCTCCGACTGTGACCAAACCAGCATCCTGCATCACGTCACCTCCGGCTGTTACTACACGTTCTGGTCGGAGAGTGCGTTTCAATTCAAAATATTTGTGAAAGTTTCGTGGTCACTGGAGGGGGAGTACTGTGGCGGCCGCTGCGCCTGCGATCGGTGCGTTCCTGACCACCAATCTGATCCTTCAGCGGCCACCACATCGAACAAGCTTCCGCGCATCTCTTCGCGCATCCTGTGAGGAGCACTAGCGGCTACTTCCACGATAGCAGAGCCAGGGAATCTGTCAACGCTGATGTGCGGTCCGGCAGTATAAAAAGGAATTGTGCTCACGCATGGTTAGCAGCAGTACTAGTATTATTATGATTATTATCGCGTTGCTGTTGTTGTTACCAGAACTCTATGGATGTAAATTGACCGTATCGTGCAGAGCTTGCATGCTCGACTTAAAGTCTGAATAAAATGTTGTTAAGTTTTTACTAGATGGTATTTTTATTCAATGGATGTTACACTCGACATATTCTTAATTTTTATCTATTGTAAGGAGCTGATAGCACGCTCCTCCACAGTATTTTTTTTAAGCCTTCTTATGATTACCATAGCTCTTTCGAGTAGACATTGTGCTAAAAATTCTCATTACATTATTGAATTTCAAAATATATCACAATGATCTGTCTAATGCAGGTCATCACTGAAATTCCCACATAAAACTTCAAGCTAAATAGTCAGCTTCAAACTTTCTAGCACATATTCATTCAAATTTCAATTAAGAAGTGTAGTGGCTAACAATGCCGGAAATGTTTTATTGTGTACAAAGTCGCTAATTAATCAGAATTATTTTTTCAGAGTTACAAATGCTGTATAGAAATAGTAACACTAAAATAGCTTTAATAACGTTTGACTATGGATTTTTTCCTTCTAAATTTTAACGCAGGCGGCCCTGGAGCTCATAGGGAAGCATACTCAGCTTGATGTGTAATACGGCCATGTTTAGGTATGGCCCCCTTCCCTCGTGAACCCCCCCCCCATTCCTCTTCTATAATTTTTATGGTCTTGTAGTAGTTACGCTAGATTTGGATTCCATAAATTAATTATTTACAAACATAGGTGCTCCTTAGATTGCTTTTGAAAACGAGGAAGGCTGTTTGAAAGGGTGTGTTTGTGTGTGTGTGTGTGGGGGGGGGGGTGTTGAATACGAGTGTAATGTATTACGAACACACTATTCACACATTTTTCTACAAACCATTTTTTGATTTTGAGAGTTTTCTTTTATTGTGGGTTCGGGGCAACTACCCCATCCACCCTTACCTTAATCACACTCGTGTTGACTCTCTCTTCCCTTGCCCTCCATATATGGATGGATATGGATGAACGCACATATTTTCAATTCGGTGGGCGGAAAAAAGCGCACGGAAAAAAGCGCACCAGAAAAAAGCGCACCCGGAAAAAAGCGCACTGGAAAAAAACGCCCCGGAAAAAAAGCGCACCCGGAAAAAAGCGCACAATATTGAAGGGGTTTATTTTTTTGGATGAGTATGTGTGTGTGGGGGGGGGTGTAAGGAAGGAGTGGGCATCCGAAAGAGCGCCTTTTGGTGAAGTGAATTTTTTTTAAGTATTTGATTTTTTTTGTATCATTTTTAAACTAACATGCTTCATACTTTGAATACCCCCCCTCCCCCAATAGAAACTCCCACAACTGACTACTGGGTTGTCAAGGAGTTTGTCAAGGTCACGTTCACGTTTTTCCAAGAAGCACAAACAAAGAAATAGCTTCGGGAGAAGAGGGGAGAGACAGTGTGAAGGTGTATACTCTCTTTCTTCGTCGCGCGTTGATGAATGACGGATAACACATCCGGTCACTAAAACTCGGGGTTAAAACATCGGAATTCATCTACAGAATGGATGAAATCATTTTTATCAAAACAAATAGAGGAAAATCTGTGGCAGTGCTGAAATGATTGGTGGGGGGGGGCACGTATCTCCCAATGCTCCCCCTAATTTCGTACCAAAATCAGTTAAACAATAATTTGTTCAAAAATTTAAAACAAACAGCGTAACAATCTGTGTGGGGGGGGGCACGTTCCCTCCTCCAAACTTCGTTTCAAAATCTTTTTTTTTTTTTTAAACATTTTTAACGGGTCATCTTAACTGTTTCATTTAAAATGCGAAAAGGAACTCCAGTCTGTGTCTTGACAAAATATTTTTTTAAAAAGTTCACTGTCAAGGTTGCTTAATTTAAATAGGGTTATTTTTTAAGCCCTTGGTTTAAACAATTTTTCTCATTCCCAATCTGCTGTACTGGTTTAAAATTATTTCTAAATATTAGGGTTTCTTTAAAATATTTATTTATTTATATTTTATTTTTCAATGGGATACAATATATTTTATGTAAAAAAAAAAAAAAAAAAATTATTTGGTGAACGAAAGTTAATAACATTTCCCTTTTCTTAATTGAGCTGTTCTCACAGTTTTACATCAAGTTATAATAACTATAAGTAATAATTTTAATATTAAATAAAAATCATAATCACTTTCAATCCCTATTATAGGTGGTCCCTAAAGAACACTGACCTAGGATTTTCTTCTTTATAAATTGGCCTTACACATATAGAATTAATTATATAGTTATTTTATTGCGGCGAATTAAAATTTTCAGGAGATTAAATGTAAACAAATACAAACTTTTAATTTTTATAAAGCCCTCTTACAAAAATTCCCAATAACTAAAATGTGCCTGCATACATTAATGAGGTGATGTAGAAAGCTTCAGTTTTCACATAAAAAGGCTTGCATATATATTTAATCAAAGTTGGTGAGGGGGAATAAGCTTTGCAATACTAATAATGGTAAAAATATAATTATTAAAACTATTCCAACAAAACTAATTAAAAATTAATTTTAATTACAATTATATATAGCCGATATTTTACATTTTAAGAAATGAGTTTTAAATAATTTTTAGCCAGTTTACTTTATGAAGGGTTTTTTTTTTTTTTTTTTAGAATTTAGAAATGAATGTTCGTTTAAAAACAGTACACTTACACTAATATTTTATTTAAAAAGTTTTTTTTTTTAAGGAAGTTTTTTAAATTGACTTATTAATACCACAATTTAATTCTGAAAAAAAAAGTATGTCTAAAATAAAAGTAGTAATATTTAAATTAAATACTTTCAAAAATAAAAATATTTATATGTAAATATACTATATTGTTGCGGAATTACTCTGCTACTCCTTGGGTTCGTCGTTCTAAAGTCCTGTTGGTGTAAAAAGTTCAAGTAAAAAGTCACTTGTCAGGATGGAACACAAACTTTATTGCTTCTAGATCTTCGTAGTACAATCAGCTGTACACAATTCACAAGCACAATCTAGCAATAACGTGCTTTTAACAATCCGCTTGGATCAGAAGCTCTCACAAATGCTGTATTTCTCGCACCAAAATAAGTCACTTTCACAGGCAAAAATTCCGTAGAAATATTCAAGGGATATAGTACACAATCCCTTAAGACACAGCAATGAAGAATTTACACACAGCACTTTGAAAACAGCTTCACAAAACAAGCTAAAACACAGCTTCTATAGCACTATCAATTCACACAAACGTACCGAGAGCTATTCACACATCGAGCGTTCAGCTCCCACTGACTGTCGGGGCGACGCGCTCTTCTATAAATAGCCGGCGCAGGAGGTACAAGAGGTTTCCAGAAAAGTCAATTTCTCGAGGGTTCTACATAAAGCGTGAATTTTGATTACGTCATAGAAGAGAAATGTTAGGTTATTATGCGTTTTTAATGCAGGAAAAACAACTTCCAGGCCCCATTGGGAAAATCGCGCCAAATGACCAAAAAGTCGCCAAACTTGGCGACTTTTGGCGAAATATCGCCAAATTTGGCGCCAAAAATAAGTCCTCAGAAGTGAAGAGATCTAAGCTCTAGGACTAATATTTCTCGAGATTTCTAGAAGCCCATAGAAAAACATATGGGAAAGCGAAACCTCCGTATCTCCGGTTCTAATTGGCCGATTTTGATGCAACAAAAAGCAAAATTTATCTATTTGAAGCGTAGAATACGAATTTTAAATCATTTTAAGCCCCAGAGCAGCGGGTTGCCCCGAAAATTCGTAACATTGCCCCCTTCCCAAGGACTGCACGTCCCGGGCAGTACAATCCCTAGTTAGGAGGTCACACAGGTACCTACACTGTATAACATTTAACAAGATCTTAAGAACATAATTCAAGCAAGTAATCAATAGCACAATAAGCAAATACACATTAATAAATAAATAATCATCATAATAAATAATTACACTGTAATAAGTAATCAATGTAATAACAAATACACATTAATAAAATCCAATATATTACAAATATGTACACTAAACATGGCGTAAGTAGTGAGAGAAAAAAAAGAGTTGAAGAAAGAGGAAGAGAAGAGAAAGACAGGAAAGGAATGAGAGATGAAAGAAAAGAGGAAGTACGCCATAGTGACCATAGTCTGAGCTAATTACAACCGCGGTAGATGGCTAGCCGATCGTAATGTACAACTCTTGGCTTCGAGTTTGGTGACTTACGAATCCGTACGATGACGTCATTCAGCCGGTTTAGGACTCTGTAAGGACCGTCCCACGGCGATTGCAGCTTGGGAGACAGGCCTTTCCGTCGAGTAGGATTCCATAGCCAAACTTTGTCACCTGCGTTGAACTCGTGTCCCGTAGCCTTCGTGTCGTAGCGAGTCTTCATCTTTTCCGTGTTCAGATTGATCCGCTCCCGAGCAAAATGATGTACATCTTCAAACCGTGCCCGAAGGTTTTCCACGTACTCCTCTGGCGATGAAGGCGCATCTGGGGGGCGGCCGAACACTAGATCGGCGGGAAGACGAAGATCTCTGCCGAACAGCATCTGGGAAGGTGTGAAGCCGGTAGTCTCATGGACGGCACTCCTATGGGCCAGCAGGAACAGGGGGAGTTTCTTGTCCCAGTCCTCTTGATTCCTAGATACCAGGAGCGAGAGGTTGTTCAAAATTGTACGATTGAACCTCTCCACCATGCCGTCGGATTGTGGGTGTAAAGGCGTAGTCTGGGTTTTGTCCATTCCGAGAAGTTGGCATAGTCCTTTAAAGACTGCAGAGGTAAAGTTCGTTCCTTGGTCGGAATGAAGTTGCAGAGGGGTTCCATATCTGGAAATCCATTCTTGCACCAGTACCTCTGCTACGGTCGTAGCTTCTTGATCGGGAATAGGAAACGCTTCGGGCCATTTAGAGAAGTAGTCAATGACAACTAGGATGTATTTGTTGCCATCCGAAGTTCGCGGAAGAGGTCCCAGGATGTCGAGGGCAATCCTCTCAAAAGGCGCTCCTACATTATAACGGTGTAGTCTTCCACGGCTTCGTTTCTTCGGGCCTTTGCGGGCGGCACAGGCGTCACAAGCTTGACACCACTTTTCGACGTCGGCTCGAGCCCTAACCCAGTAGAAGCGCTCGCGAACTTTCTGCAGGGTCTTCATTACGCCAAAATGGCCCCCAGTTAAGCCATTATGAAGTTCTTCTAGAACCTTCGGAATCCTCGAGCGAGGGAGTACCAACTGCCATCGGAGCATCTTGCCGTCGTCCGACTCCCATTTACGATACAGGACTCCATTTCTCAGGCGAAGCGAATCCCATAAAGCCCAGTACTGTTTTGTTGCCGGACTGTAAGATGATATTTCTTGCCAACTGGGCTTAGCGCTGGATTTTTCCATAAATTCCACAATAGGTTTGATGTCGCTGTCTGTTAATTGGTCCGCCCGAACATTTTCGTCACTCCAGGGATCTTGAGATGATGCCGATGATGTAACTTGGCGGACAGCGGGATGTTTCAGATGGTAATTTTTCTCTGCCCTGGAGCAATAGCGACAACTGTCTATGCAGGGCCTTCTCGACAAAGCATCTGCATTTCCATGAGATGACCCTTTCCGATGACGTATCTCGATGTCATATTCTTGTAGTCGCTGTATCCACCTGGCTATTTGGCCCTCCGGATTCTTGAAATTTAGAAGCCAGGTTAAAGAGGCATGGTCCGTTCGGAGCAGGAACTTTCGGCCGTACAGGTAATGATGGAAGTGCTCCACGGCCTTAATGATAGCAAGGAGTTCCTTTCTCGTAACACAATAGTTACGTTCTGCCTTTGAAAGGCATTTGCTCCAGTAAGCAATGACGTGTTCTTGGCCATCTATCTCCTGGGACAAAACTGCTCCGACACTCTCCTTACTTGCGTCTGTGTCCAGGATAAATGGCTTGTCAGGGTGAGGATACGATAAGATCGGCGAAGATGTTAAAGCCGTCTTCAGTTCGTTGAATGCGTCCTCACATTCCTCAGTCCATAGAAATTTCTGTCCAGTCTCGGTCAATTTGTGAAGAGGTCTTGCAATTTGAGAAAAGCCCTTCACGAATTTTCGATAGTAAGTACACAGACCGAGAAAACTTCTTAAGTCGTGGATATTCTCGGGACGACTCCAGTTCTGGACTGCGGACGTCTTTTCGGGATCGGTTCGGACTCCGTAGGCGGATATTATGTGCCCGAGGTAACGTACTTCCCGACGAAACAAATTGCACTTCGATGGACTCAGTTTCAAGTTCGCCTCCTTTAATTTCTGCAGCACCTTTCGGATGTTCTCTAGATGCTCTTCGAAAGTCCTTCCGACGATGATGATATCGTCCAAATAAACGAGACATGCTTCGTAGGAAAGTCCTCTCAACACTGTTTCCATTAGACGCTCGAATGTAGCCGGTGCGTTGCAGAGTCCAAAAGGCATAACTTTGAACTGCCACAATCCTTGTCCCGTGGTGAACGCAGTCTTTTCACGGTCATCGGGATGGATTTCTACTTGCCAGTAGCCACTCTTGAGATCCAGAGTGGAGAACCATTCGTTTCCCGATAAAGTGTCCAATGTGTCGTCTATCCTGGGAAGAGGGTAGCTGTCTTTCTTGGTAATGTCATTCAGACGTCTATAGTCAACACAGAACCGGGTAGAACCATCTTTCTTTCGGACCAAAACAATCGGCGAGGCCCACGGACTAGTCGATGGCTCGATGACGTCATCACGCTGCATCTCCTCTAAAAGTCGGTTCACCTCTTCTTGCTTAGCAAACGGCAGCCGTCTAGGATGTTGCTTGATGGGAGAATGGCTGCTTGTGTCTATTTTATGCTGCGTTAACCTCGTACGGCCAAAGTCACCGGAAGTACGAGAGAAGAGGTCTTCAAATTCAGCTATTACTTTCTCCGCAGCGCTTCTCTGTTCTGCCGTTAACTCCACGTCTTGTAATAATTCCTTCGTCAGGCACTCGGAAGATTTAGCTGTCGTTTGGTTGGTGTTCTTATTAATGCAGGTAACAGGAGTGCATGTCGCCAACACTTCATTTTTCTTTATCACCTTCGACTTGTCCGTCACATTTACTACTCTAACTGGAATTTCCGTTCTCGACAAGTCCACAAGTGTTGCTCCCACAAGTACTCCTCTGACGGAATCACTATTGCTTGGGTGTTCGATTAATCCAAAGCGGAATTTATTGCTTTCTTTTACTGTTCCAGAAATTATGGAATCAGTTCTGGGAGGTAGAGTGATATCAGTCTGGGCTATTATTTGCTGAACAGGCAAAACAGTTTCGTTTCTAATATCGAACGCAGCTATTTCTTCTGAGTCTGAACGAAGCTCATTATTCTTAAAGTCCAAGTTAAATTTGTGCGATTTTAAAAAGTCGAGTCCGAGAATAAAAGAGTCTGTAATATTGGCGACATATACCACATGGTCGTATCTGGCATTTCCAAACGTGATTTCTACTTGCGCTTTTCCGCCCACTTCGATCTTGTCACCTGTCACAGTCTGGAGGGTCAGCGAGGGCGGAGTCCAGATAATCTTCAAGTTCAGTTTCTTGGCCAGATCCGTCCTTATGATGGTTACGTTCGCTCCAGTATCAATCACCATGTGGCATGGGGAACCATTAACGTATCCCAGTACGAATAGTCCATCACTGCCGCCATTCACTGATGAAATCTGTAAGACTTTCAAACGGGGCTTTTGAATATCCCTCAGCCTCTGTTCCTGAAAGTCGTCTCTTTTCTGTCTTCCTTCATGGGCTTCTCTGGTGCGTTGATAACTGCGATCTTTACGACGAGAGTTCTTTTGTGCGTCGCAGTATTTTCGTAAATGCCCCTCGCTGTTGCACCTCCAACATTTCACTTTTCTTGGCTCTGACTGTTCTTGTCGTTCCACCAGATTTTCCAGGGTCTTTAATTTATTCTCTAATCTCTCCATTTCTCCATCCGTAGGCTCCTGGAATGACACAGCTCTAACATTATGCCGCTCTTTTCTTACGGCCAGCTGAGCTGCCTCTAGCTTCATGGCGAATACGAGGGCAGACCTGAGATCTTTATAATCCGCCAAGATCAATGCTTTCTGAATTTCAGAGTCCACGAGGCCTTCAATAAAATGTTGTACTGCAACTTCTTCTCGAACATTATCAGGATAACTGCCATAGGCTAGATGACACAGCCTATCTATGTCGGAAGCCAGCTCTTGGAGGGTCTCGCCAGATCTCTGCATCCTTGACTTAAGTTGGATTCTACTATATTCTTTCTGGCACTTCTCTCCGAATTTCATCTCCAAGGCACTTGCGAGGGCGTCAAAATCTCCTATCTTCGTCGCTCCAATAGTTTGCAATACGTTAATTGCATCTCCGCTAAGGGAAGCGGCCAGTTGGTCCGCTTTCTCAGACTCGCTCCAACCATTGGCTTTGGCGACGATTAAAAATTGGGTCTTGTAGGCTTCCCAGGGAGTCTTTCCGTCATAAGTGGTAAGTTTCACTGCTGGGCGGCGTGACGACAGTCTGATGTTTTCCGGTAACTTTCCCAGCTTGACGAGAGAGTCCAATTTTTCTTCCATTTTAGCTTCACATTCTTTCCGTATTTTCGAAACTATATTTTCTTTCCAATCCAATTTGTCCTCGATTTTATTATTAAATTCTTCGCGTAATTCTTTCATGTTTCTTGCTTGGCTTTCTTTTAGTATCGACATTCTTTTCTCCATTTCCTCATGATTTTTCTCTACTTTTTCCAGTCCGGATTTCATTTCTTCCAGCCCGGCTTCTATTTTTCTATCGAGTCCGGATTTCATCTCGTCGTGTGCGGCTCTTAACTCCTCCAATTCGATTTTTACTTCATTGTGTGCGGCCTTTAACTCCTCCAATCCGGTTTTTGTCTGTTCTTGTCCGGCTTCAATTTTCTTCTCTAAATCCGCCTTCATCTGTTCTTGTCCGGCTTTCATCTCGTCTTGTCCGGCTTTCATTTCTTTTTTTATCTCATCTTGTCCGGATTTCATTTCCTGCATCATATTCATGAGCTTTTGAAGTTGTTCTTCCATTTTTTGTCTAGTCAAAACCATAAACTGGAAAATTAAAGTCTTTCTTTAGAATCCCGATTCTGACACCAAATGTTGCGGAATTACTCTGCTACTCCTTGGGTTCGTCGTTCTAAAGTCCTGTTGGTGTAAAAAGTTCAAGTAAAAAGTCACTTGTCAGGATGGAACACAAACTTTATTGCTTCTAGATCTTCGTAGTACAATCAGCTGTACACAATTCACAAGCACAATCTAGCAATAACGTGCTTTTAACAATCCGCTTGGATCAGAAGCTCTCACAAATGCTGTATTTCTCACACCAAAATAAGTCACTTTCACAGGCAAAAATTCCGTAGAAATATTCAAGGGATATAGTACACAATCCCTTAAGACACAGCAATGAAGAATTTACACACAGCACTTTGAAAACAGCTTCACAAAACAAGCTAAAACACAGCTTCTATAGCACTATCAATTCACACAAACGTACCGAGAGCTATTCACACATCGAGCGTTCAGCTCGCACTGACTGTCGGGGCGACGCGCTCTTCTATAAATAGCCGGCGCAGGAGGTACAAGAGGTTTCCAGAAAAGTCAATTTCTCGAGGGTTCTACATAAAGCGTGAATTTTGATTACGTCATAGAAGAGAAATGTTAGGTTATTATGCGTTTTTAATGCAGGAAAAACAACTTCCAGGCCCCATTGGGAAAATCGCGCCAAATGACCAAAAAGTCGCCAAACTTGGCGACTTTTGGCGAAATATCGCCAAATTTGGCGCCAAAAATAAGTCCTCAGAAGTGAAGAGATCTAAGCTCTAGGACTAATATTTCTCGAGATTTCTAGAAGCCCATAGAAAAACATATGGGAAAGCGAAACCTCCGTATCTCCGGTTCTAATTGGCCGATTTTGATGCAACAAAATTTATCTATTTGAAGCGTAGAATACGAATTTTAAATCATTTTAAGCCCCAGAGCAGCGGGTTGCCCCGAAAATTCGTAACAATATACTTATAAATCATTCAGTCTAAGAATTATTATTTAAAACCAAAGAGTTAACAAGATAAATTACCATGAATCAGAATAAACTCTTGCTCCTATAAAACGAAAACCAGTAATAATAAGCCATAGCTGATTACAAATCAGACTGAATGTGATAACATATTACAGAGAACGTGCATGTTAAATCTATGGAGTCTTAGATTCTTAGGGTTGCCTGTTAGGTGAGAGATGGTACTTAAATTTTTCGAAACTGCTGTAATTTGTTACTGAATCACTAGTTCTGGACTTTGTCTTAAGAATACAAACAAATTGAAAAATCAGTTTATATATAAAAAAAGAAATTAGTATTATTGTTCTTATTACTCCTCTTTTTATTTTCTATTTATTTTTTAATCTGGTACAAGGAGTTTTTGTAGAGTCTGTAGGGTCTTCTGTAGAGTGTAGGACAGTAGCGGATCCAGAAATTTTTTTGGGGAGGGGCTAAATTTCGAAAAAAGCTTATTTCACCCAAACAAAATGTTCAATAAAGCAAAATTTTAGTCTAAAGTAATGTAAAACATTTTGGGAGGGGCTAAGTTATAAAAAAAAGATCATTTTATTTACTTAAAATGTATAATAAAGCAACCCCTTAGCAATCTCTTTTGGGGGGGGCTGAAGCCCCCTAGACCCGCTACTGCTTGTTTCTCACATTTTTTTTAATTCAGCTCCCCCTCTTCTCTTCACAAAATACAAACCAATTCAATATTGTGCGCTTTTTTCCGGGTGCGCTTTTTCCCGGTGCGCTTTTTTCCGTGATTCTTACAAAACGGCTGCATATTTTTCTGCCAAAGAGCAACGTCTGAGCACGTAGAATATTGTGTGCATACTTTAGTGTTATAAAATAAACTAGTCCTCTTTAGAGACCAATGATCTTCTGAAGAGGAATACTCTTTCAGCAGCAGAATGTGATATGTATGCAAGGCCTCTGAATTTTGGCCCCCTGTCTAAGCTCGGCTTGGGCCCTCTTTTTTGGGGGGATGGTTAATCTAGGCCCCATTAGGGCTATGGTTTTTGGGGGGATGGTTAATCTAGGCATTCTAGGCTAGTTGAAGACCATTTGGGGGGGGTCATGACCCCTGTGACCCCTCCTCTGGAACCGCCACTGCAAAACGCTTGGAACATCGTTCCTCTGACTGACTCTCTAGTGTGGCGGCACGAGATCACCTCCGCGCACACAACACCCGGCAATTGAAGGCCGGTCGAAAAGGTACCTTTTGGCCAAGCCGGATTGCGCCTCATTCAACCACCCATAAGTCCCTGGGTTCAAACCGAGCTCTCACCACACGCTCTCTCTTCAATTTCCTACCAGTAGACATATTTGGTGGCGTTAACTATGCCTATTTGCCAGCGCGGCGAGATGATATAATTGGTGGTGCTAAATACGCTACCCAGACAGCACACAATCTGCAAAGGATTATGTATATGAAAATATGGATAACGGTTTTCCGGGAACTTTGCATGAGCAGTAATTATAGGTCGTGAGCATGTGTAAATCGCCAAATAATGAAAAGTCGTCATGGGTGGCAAGCTATCCTAGCTATTCGTAGATTTTATCAAATAAAACATGTGAAGTACTGTTTTCTTAGAGCTCATTATTAACTATACATATACGCAAGTCGCCAAATAATGAAAAATCGCCATGGGTGGTGTCCAATAGGTTTTACATAATTAAAAATACAGCTGAAACAGGTGTTCTGATTTTATTACGCTTTAACTCCTTATTAATATAACTTTTGAATGGCAACATTAAATATCACTGTGTTTCTAAGGAGTGCAAATAATTTTTCCAGTGATTATACGCGGACTCCGCACTCCAGGTGGAGTATAGCTCAGGACCCGTAGAACACGGATTCCTGTAACAAAGTATCTACCGTGATTTGGGGGAGTGGTCTACTGTAGTGTGAAGTTTAAATTTTTATGTACCAATGAACATGCAAGAACCAAGCAACGTGTAGCTCAGTAACAATCTACCTGATCCAATCTTTGGGATTTGTCTGTTGAAATACTGTCTTTTTTACGAATAAGCCTTATTAGGGGCCGAATACCTCATACGAAAAGCGAGTCTAGGGGCCTTGGCCCCTAGTTCTTGAAGAAATAGTTCATGTTTTTAGTTCAACGGCTGCACTCGTAAACGACAAACTCGTTTCACGAGTTTTCGTAAGAAAACTGGAATGCTTTTGTTAGTGCTGTCAGTGGTTATCAGTTTCTTTTGACTTTACGAACAACTTTAGTTTATTTAGTTTCGTCGCCTAGGAGACGTGTTCGTTTACAATTCGCGAATGCGTTAATTTTGCTGAGGAGAGTTTTTAGTATGTGGCGGCCGGCCCGGCACCCCTTGCATCTGCGCACTTCCCCCGCGCAGGATGTGGCCAGTGCTAGCCACTACTCTCCTTCACTCCACTCAGAACTTTTCAATTCTGGAATCTGGCAACAGACTACGGCAGTCAGTCAGTAACTTTTTCCCTTGATGTGTGCTTCGTTTGGTGTGGAGCTTGCACGCTCAAAAAATCTGTACAAATATATGATTATTCAGAAATAAATGTTGTGTTTTGTTAACAAGTGTAAATTGCGTTTTGAACTATCTCTACAACCTTGTGAAACCCACAACTGGTGACCCTGTTGTTTGAACGCGCCGGAACCACGTGCAGCAAAAACAACGAAGTGAACAAGTGTACCATCGCCATGATTAATTTTATTCTACGTAATCTCTGTGCTTTTATTCTGCGTGATCGTCATACATGTGCTTCAATAACGTGCAATCGTCATCAATGTGTTTCTGTCGTGTGCGGTCGTAGTGAATGTGTTCCTATCATGCACCGTTGCACGTCTCATCAAATGTGTTTTCATCGTGCGTAATGTCAGCACATCGTGCTTAATCACGTGTTTTAATCGTGAATCTACTCGTATTTAATCGGGTTGTCTCTCCCGATATCGTATCTCCTCCACGTGCGAGTCGGTAAGTTTTTGTTCCTACATAAATTTATGATCTGCTCAAAATTACATGTTGCTATAATATTTTTCCCTGCTGCACTCAAATTCGTTTTTCATTACGAGCGTACGCAATCATTTTTGTTTAATATAATTACTATTTGTAATGCTATTCCACGTTCAAGAAATTTTATAAAGGTACCCTTTAAAAAAGAAATAATTACAGTGTGTAGTGCAGTTTATGAAGAAACAGCTTGGACTTTTTTCGAGTTCCTGTCATAATTGTTTATTTTGATTTTGTGTTGAAGGGCCGTGGTACAGTTTCCCCCCTCCCCCAAACAACAGTTTTGGGGGTTAATTGCAAGTAAGACATACTTTCCCAGCTTATGGTCCAAAAATTGTGGAATGAGAAGCGAATAGAACCAACACACATTTATATTCAAATGCTTTTAAATATACTTATTCTAACTGAAAACAGAATTTATGCATATTCTTACTCGTGATTTATAATAAAGAATTCATTAACTCATAAATTATGTAAAAAAAAAGAATTAGGCTTTTATAAATGACTAGCCGCCTCCGGCGATCAGCTGCTTCGCCATCTTAATAAATCTTGTTCGGAGAGAATCCTTCTTCTCACCGGCTTCCTTGGCACTGAAATCTCTCAGATTCTGAATGGAATTTAAAATTAAGATGATTACAAACAGAGGCGGCCCTATGGTAAGTGTCGCCCCCTGCTAACGTAAAAAAGACGCCCCCTTTTATGCTCTACTTAATTTATGAGTTTGAAATGTCGCCCCTTCGAAGCCGGCTCCCCGATGCGACGCTTACCTTGCTTACCGTGTCAGGCCGCAACTGGTTACAAAAATAAAATGGTTTAATGATAAAAACCTACAAAAGGTACAAATTATTTTCGTCCTATTTTCATTCTGAAGAGTTTCTGGATATATTGGCCTTTATCAAAAAACGGAAAGGGAAAAAAAAGGAAGAAAATCTGAAACATTTTCAGATTTTAAATATGCTCTAAAGTATTGGAACAGCTTTAGTATAGCCCATCCGCCATTCTTGGCGCCTTTTGTTTTCTGCCAAACCTTAGCCAAGTGCCGTGTTTTGTAAAAGGTTTACCTTTCAGACTCTTGACGCAACTCCCGAGTTTCAGAATGGCAGACATCTTGCTTCCAAACACAAAAAACGTTGACAAAAAACATATTATACTTTCATCTACAGTTGCAACGATATTATTATCCAAGACCGCATAAAAGTAAATACATTTCATTTGCTACAGCTTTCCCAATATTTTTATTTTTCGTTAATTTTAAAATTATCACTTTTTTCCCAGGCAGCAAAAGAGTTCGGTAAAAAGTTGGCCGACTGTCTATTTCATCGGCTCGTACTCGGGAATTTTTGTTTGACGTCCATTTAACGTCAGCTGAAGCTGTACCGCCGACGTGTAATTCGTTCCGCAGCTCCCTGACCCTGTGTGTTACAGGCGCCTGGAGCCTGGTATGCCACTTCTGATTCTGATTGGCTCTTCGCGTCAAGTGATTTTTGTAGAGGTCTGATTGGTGCTCTCCCTGCTGAATTAATTTGCTGCTTGAGGAGCGTATTTCAGAATCGGAGGAAGGAAGGAACGTTTCAGATATATTTGGCAATTTATTTCGCATTACAATACTCATCATCATCATCGAATTGTTCTTGAAAGGAGTGCCTGTTCCATGACGGTTTTAACTCCAGTTGTTTGATGAGTAGTTATACATCGATGGGACATGTAAGAGAAAATGCAGTATCAGAACATACATAATAGAAAAGGTAAATAGTAATATATATTAGAGCAAAACAGTATGAGAATAATGCAAAATGAAAATAAAAATAAATTTTATACAATATATACAAGGGACTCTAGAAGACAATGTCAAGGGTGGGACAAGATCAGGTCTCACAAATAGGGAAGTCGTAATTTTGAAGAAAAGGTACTGAGAATTTGTGCTATAATCCTACTCATTAAGCAGGAGGACAGCTTTAGGCCGTGTCCGGTTGTCTGAATCGCGGAAGTCATAATCAGGGATTTCTGCAATTAGTTCATTTGGTAAGTTATAGACTTTGTCATAAAAGTGTTGGGCTTGTTTTTTAATAATTTCGTACATGGAGGGAATCATGAGATCTCTACGTATAACCGTGTTTCTCATGTATCTATGAGCATGTCTAATTTTTCGCAGTATTTTGTTGTGTTGAGTTGTGATTAAGTTTAGATTTGTTTTCGCAGCATAACCCCAAATGGGGCTAGCGTATGTACCTGCAGGGAGGACAATCATGTTGTACAGTTTTCGTTTGTTGGGAATGCTAAGTTTGCTTTGGTATAGTAACTTTGAGATAGATTTTTCGGCCGCAATCATTTTGTTACGGGCGTAGGTGGCCTGTGCCTTCCAAGTCAGTCTGGAATCCAGCATGACTCCCAAATACTTACAGGTCCTGCACCATTCAACTCTTTGGTCATTAATATATATTGGTTTCGCAATCTTGCGGGATCTAGTGAAGTGAATGGCCTGACACTTAGAGGGATTTACTTTTAATTTCCAAGTGGCAAACCAATCTTCAAGTGTGTCAATGTGGTGCTGAATTTTGTTGACCATAGTGTCAGGGTGTGTGGATCTGGACATTATAGCCGTATCGTCTGCATATACTGCTAAAGATGTGTGAGAATCTCTTGGAATATCATTTATGTAGATGTTGAACAGTGTAGGACCAAGGAGTGATCCTTGTTGTACACCAGCCTCAATAGGAGTGTGATTGGAGTAAGTGTTGTTGATGCGGACGGAGAACTTTCGATTTCTCAGATAAGAGTTAATCAAATGAATCAACGCGTCCGGCGTGTTTATAGTGATTAGTTTGTAAATAAGTGAGTTATGGCAGACGCGGTCAAAAGCTTTGCTAATGTCCAGCATTACTGCTCCGGTGGATTCCTTGAGGTTAAAGCCCTCAGAAAGAAATTCCACTACTCTGAGGAGCTGGTGAGTTGTAGCATGTTTGGGCCTAAAGCCAAATTGCTCAGGAATGATGATGTTGTTATCCCGCAAATGAGAGCTAAGTCACCTCAGGATAATTTTTTCAGCTACTTTACTGAGACTGCTCAGAAGGCTAATGGGTCTGTAATTTTCTGGGATAGCCAGGTTACCAGACTTAGGAAGGGCACAAACAATGGCCGTTTTCCAAACATCAGGAAAAACTTTGAGATCGAGAATTGTGTTTATGATTTGAGTTATAAGATCAAGAATGTTATGTGGGATATTTTTAAGCATAAGATTAGTTATGTTGTCTATGCCGGGGGCTTTTTTATTGTTAAGTTTGCTAATTATTTCGCTTACTTCTAAGTTAGTAGTAAGGGGTAAGGACTGAGTCGGGGGACGACTTAGAAAGTCCTCAATCTGAGCCTTGATATCTCTATCAAAATCAGGGTTAACGAGATCAGAGTGTACAGTGAATTGTTGCTTGTAAGCTTGCGCTAGAGTGTTGGCTTTGTCCTCATTCGTGTAAGCAATACATGAAGGGCTCTGGAGAGGGGGGAACTCGTATTTTTTCCTCCGAAATCTTTTAATTATTTTCCAAACATCGGACTCGTCTTGATTTGGTTCTTCTAGAAAAGACTCCCAGTGCTCTTGACGATGTATGTAGAGAGCCTCTCTAGATAGGAATTTTTGTCGATAATAATCTTGTTTATGTAGGGGGGACTTAGTGCGTTGGTAAAGACGCCTCGCTCTGTTCCTATCCCTAATCTTTTGCTTGATATCAGCAGGGAGGAGATTGAAGTTGTTATAAGGGCACTCGTAAGAGGCGAGATTTTTGGCAGTGGTTAAGGTATCATTTAAATCTTTAATTGCAGAGTTAAGTGAGGTGGGAGAGTCAAGATGCAAGTTTTCAAACTGAGCATCCAACAAAGACTCGGTGTAAATTCTCCAGTTAGTACGAGTGTATGTTTTCTTAATTGGAGGAGAGTGGAAGAGCAAGTCAACACTAATATGAATGGGAAGGTGGTCAGAGTCAAACATGTCTATTGTACGAGCTGCAGTGTTATAATGAAAGTCTTTGGTGAGACAGAAATCAATAAACGAGGGATTGCCTTGGGAGTAATGAGTGGGGGTGGTTGTTTTAATTAGCACGATGTTGTTATCAGTGATCAACTTCAGGAGCTGACGGCCCCTACTACAGGTGCGAACGCAGTTCCAAGCAGTGCTGTGAGCATTAAAATCCCCAGCCATAATGACGTGCGGGTGGGAGTTAATTAGTGTTAATAAGTCTTGAGCGGATAAGTGTTCGTTAGATCGGATGTAAATGGAGCTAAAGAGGAAGTTATTTTGGTTTATATTAATAATGACATTTGTGCACTCAAGCCGAGTGAAATTTATGTCCAATTGTCTGCTAATGAGGCTCTTTTTTACATAAATAGCTGTGCCGCCACGGCGTCTCTGTGAAGTTTGGGTAGGAGTGTTTTGGTAAAGCTTGTAATTAGCGACGTTGTAATTTTTGTTTGGTCGGAACATTGTCTCTTGTAAGAGTATATCGAATGCATTTAGAGCTAGGTAGTCCCTAAGTTCCATTATGCGAGGATCCATGCTGTTCGCATTCCAGCAGAAAATATTGAGATTTAGATTTTGACCCATGATTTTCGTTGAAGTTACAATGAATTGTGATTATCTCAAATATTTTTAATGCTTTTTCCATATTGTCATCTTCATCATTATTTAAAACTTGTCGAAGGTCTCTAAAGAAGTTTAGTATGTTTCTGAGGCCTATTGCTTCATTTAGCTCTCGCAGAGTTTGTATAATTTCGAAAAAACTAAGCGTATTAGTTTCATTGTTTTGTTTCTTATATTTTGTGTTTCTCTTTATTTTTCTAGTTTTGTTTACAGGTCGCCGTTTAGTTTTAGTGGTGGCACCACTAGTCCTGTTTTTATTCGTTTGTTTACTAGTTTGGGGTTGGATTTTAGTCGTTTGCTTGGAGTTGTTTGTATTATCAGGTTGAATGTTTACAGCCTTGCTAGCAGTATTTGTGTCTGGTGTTGTTTTGGTGACCGTTTGAGCCTGGGGGACTTCAGCCGGAGCTTCAGTTTCCTCAAAGGGTTCTGGGTCACTGAAAACAGAACAGTCAGTGTCAGACTCATCGTCCAAAAGTCTGAATCTGTTGTGATGTGCAAAATTTGACTGTTTAGGAAGAGTTTTGGGAGTATGTTTGTTTTGGGTTAGAGTATTTGTTTTCAAAGCTGAAGCGTAAGAAACAATGCTATTTACTTTCTTGCTGTTGAAGCTAGGTCGAGAATTTTTGTTATTTTTCGAGTTAGTCAAATTTTGAGTTCCCCTAGCAAGAGCGGGGGCAACTGAGTTTTTCCCTCTATTATAGGGATTTTTAGGACAGCCAGCGTAATTAGCGGGGTGGGGGCCACTGCAGTTAGCACAAGTGGCGTCTCTAGAATCCTTAGGCAGAGTGCAGTTTTTGGCTAAATGAGGGCCGGCACATCTGAGACATTTTGGGCTTAATTTGCAGGTAAGCGAGCTGTGCCCGAAGGCTTGACAATTATAACATCGTTTGAATGGTTTGGATTTTTGAGTCGCAACTTTGACATCAATCCATTAAAATCAGTTATTTTGTATATATCCTCAAAGTGCGGAGAGTTTCTCACAGTCACAACAAAGAGGGGGAGGGGCAGATTAGTTGTTTTGTTTCGCATATATGCTACTTTGAGGGGATGAAAATCATTACAATACTCTGTCTTGCCGCTTGATCGGCTAAACATAAACATAAGCGAATAGCAAACTGTTGTTATTGATATTCGATTAGTTATTTTTTCCTTTTTCTTTGAAGTAATGAGGTCTATTAAATCAAATAATATCAGATACTGATTGGTGTTTTTTTTATGAGTTTATTTAACAGATGCATGTGTTATAAACATTTAGTTATTCAAATACGTATAATCTAGAAAGCATGTGTGCGTTTTCAGTCTATAAAATATGTTATTACTTATGTAATTATTCGCAGAACATTATTATTATTATTTTTACTAGCTGAAGTACCCGTCCTTGACGGGTTAGGGAATGCAAATTTCCAAAAAGCAAGAACTTTTGTCAGCATTGTAGGAGAACACAGAGTGGAGGTAGTATGTTGCCAAAGTAAAGAAAGCGAATTTATAATTTTTATGTATTGTTAAAATATTACAGGTTAGAGAGTAATTAAGTAATATCATTTCATTCGCTTTAGTCGTAACTATGTGACGCGCGAACGAATATTTACGCATATTGAAATAATTTTGCAAAATCTCAAAATCTAATCAATATTTTTGAAAAATTGGAAGCCTAGAATTTAAGTTGAGTGACAACCTATCCTGTCACCCAGTTTCGTTTCATTCCCTGCAGTCTTTATTTCGTGATGCTGGAACAAAATTTCAGCATTTTAAAACGATTTTCACAAAATCTCAAAATGTAATCAAAATATTTTTAAAATTCAACGCCTATAAATTAAGATTAGCAACTACCTATCCTATCACTAAATTTCGTATCATTGGTATTAGTCGTTATTACGTGATGTTTGAAGAAATATAAACGTATTTTGAGAGAATTTTCACAAAATCTCATAAAAATGTTTAAAAAATTGGACACCTATAGTTTTTGTTGAGCAGCCATCTATCATGTGACCAAATTTCATATCATTCGCTTTAGTCGTTATTACGTAATGCGTGAACAAAGATTCACTCTTTTAAACGATTTTCGCAAAATCTCGAAATCTGATCGATTTTTTTAAATTAGATGCTTATAGTTTAAGGTGAGTAACCACCTATCATTTCACCAAATATCATTTTTTCACCTTTGCAGTTATTACGTGATGCTTGAAGACAAATTTACGCAGTTTGAAAGGATTTTCGCAAAATCCCAAAATCCAATGAAGATTTTTTAAAAATTCGACGCCTATGTTTTAAGTTGAGTGACCACCTATCATGACACCCAATTTCATATCATTCGCTTCAGTCGTTTTTACGTGATGCTTGAAGACAAATTTACGCAGTTTGAAAGGATTTTCGCAAAATCTCAAAATCCAATGAAGATTTTTTAAAAATTCGACGCCTATGTTTTAAGTTGAGTGACCACCTATCATGACACCCAATTTCATATCATTCGCTTCAGTCGTTTTTACGTGATGCTTGAACACAAATTTACGCAGTTTGAAAGGATTTTCGCAAAATCTCAAAATCCAATGAAGATTTTTTTAAAATTCGACGCCTATGTTTTAAGTTGAGTGACCACCTATCATGACACTCAATTTCATATCATTCGCTTCAGTCGTTTTTACGTGATGCTTGAACACAAATTTACGCAGTTTGAAACGATTTTCGCAAAATCTCAAAATCCAATGAAGATTTTTTAAAAATTCGACGCCTATGTTTTAAGTTGAGTGACCACCTATCATGACACCCAATTTCATATCATTCGCTTCAGTCGTTTTTACGTGATGCTTGAACACAAATTTACGCAGTTTGAAACGATTTTCGCAAAATCTGAAAATCTAATCAAGATTTTTTAAGACTTCGACCCCTATGTTTTAAGTTGAGTGACCACCTATCATGACACCCAATTTCATACCATTCTCTTCAGTCGTTTTGACGTGATGCTTAAACAAAAAAAGCGTCACGGACAGAATGACAGATGACAGAATGACAGACAGACAAACTTTTTTTGAGGGTGGCATCGGATTCCCGGGTGCTTGAAACGGATAGAAATCGCAAAATTTTTGAATTCCAAGAAATGTACAGACAAAAGTCTAATTTTATTTATATAGATTTATAAAAGTTCTTATCTGATCAGTGCCGTATCTAAGTTGGGGAGAGGGGGTATAGGGGACGACCCCCCCCCCAAAAAAATATTAATATATATTAGTTTCAAAAAATTCTTTTTCTTAGTACTAGCTTTTTTTCTCAATTCTTCTTTTAACTGTAACAGACAAATTAACTGGCTTAATGAGTTTAAATGTGTAATTAAATTAATTAATTACATAATGAAGTTAATAAATACGTAACTAAGTTATTTATGATTTAAAACTGATTGTATGTCATATTTCAATGATTCATTATGTGAAATAAAACCAATACACAAATTAATAACAGCATTAAACAGCGGGCGAAATTCAAATCGACGTGAGGGGTGGGGGGGGGGGGGTAGCGATGCTGTATTAGGAAGAAGCATATCCCTTTCATCCCCCTTACCCGCAGACAACGCCATCTCTGAATAGTCCTTTCGAAGTCCGAACCAGACCTCGGTTCAACGGATAAAAAATACCTGAGACGAGGAGTATATGGAGGAAGTAGGTACAGGCGCCTGAAGACTGGTATGCCACTTCTGATTCTGATTGGCTCTTCGCATGACGTGACTTCTGTAGAGCTCTGATTGGTGCTCGTCGGTATGTGTATTTCCTCTTCATAGCGTGTTTGTGTTGGCGAGATTACTGCATACTCCGTTCGCAAAAAATGTGGTTTAAGTGATTTTTCTATGTCAGTTTCATAAAAAAATTATTGTTCTTCATAAAAAGTAAATCATACTATCATAGCGTCTATAACTATACTTCTCATATTTCTACTGAATTGTGTGTTTTTCGAAAAACTTATTAGTGATATACAAACCTACTTAGGAAATTTGGCTTACACTCTAATACATATAATTAATTATCTGTACATTATTAATTAGTTTAATATATTATTTAATTAACTAGTAATTAAATCATATGCAAAATATCACCTTTAATGAGATCAATCAAAATTCATAAGCAAATAATAATTATAGCTATGTAATTAACAGTCATTATTGAAATTTTTTTGTTTATTAGCAATCATACTAACTGTAGGATACAGTTTGTATGTACATACAAACGGAGGGGGCGGTCGCCCCCTCCGTCCCCCCCTTTAATCCGCCCTTGCAGTATTTTTTTCGGGAGCGTTCAGTTAGCTTCGTTTGACACAGTGTAGTGTTGCGATGCAAAGTGTTGGGTGGCATATTCAAAAGTTTAACGGCTTACACAAGATAACATACAAACAAGAAACACACTCAATTTAAAAAGGTTAGTAAATTATTTCTGTGTTTGTTCACTTAAAACAAGTGTACTTTTGTTACTTGTTGAAATCTCTGCTGAACAGAAAATAAAATTGCATGCATTATATAATTGGATCTGAAGTCGAAGTAAGCAATTTATGATTTACAGCGACTTTGCAACCTTTTTAAAATGGATAAAACATCGAATATTTTAAAAAATTAATAAAATACTGAAAATATATTTTTTCTATTGCATATTTTCCAAAACCTATTTGTTTTTATAACATTGAAATTAAACATGAGCATTGCAAATGAACTAGTTTCATTTCTTCATTCTTTAACTAGCATTTTTAGTATTTTAAAAGTCCTTATATAACTCTGTATGGTCAGCACAAATACTTCCCCATGTGCTTCTTTGTATTGCATTTAATATAAGTCTCATTATAAATTTAATTATGTAATCGCTTAATTTCCTTGAAATAAACTGGGACATTTTGAATTTATCCAAGAAGAATTTTCTTTTGTAAATGCACAAAATATCACAATATATATTTTAATTTATGTGACACTATAATTATGTAATTAAATATATGCATAACGATTTACTTATGTTCAGCACAAGTTTCAACGTTTTAACACAGAAATAATTTACTCATCTGATTTCTAAAATATTATTAGACTAAATTCATGACTAAATATTAGATATTTATTTCTTATTTAATAGGAAAATATTTTAAGAGAGTCTTAAATTCTATAAAAATGAAAGGGCGAATAAAAATTATATTAGTTAAATTGTGAAATTTAGCATACTACATTAGGTGTTGATGGGTGTTAAAAGTTATTGTATTTTAAAAATATAACTATTAATTAACATTATTTGAAGAAATTAATTATCAGAATTAAGAACCACTTTCTTCACCAATTTGAAGTGGAAAATTTATATGGTAAAGATCATTAAAAATGTCCCTAAAGCAATAGATACAATCTCGAGTGAATCAGGATAAGAGAGCAAATTGTCGGGGAATCCTCGGGAAATCGCCCGGAGACGCACAGAATTCCTCCGGAGGAGACAGTCCAGGGACCGTCACCCGACCTGACATCCCCAACCTTCAACAAAGTCCTGCGCCGAGGTCGAACGGGTGAAATTGGGGTCCCGTGAAGAAAGTTGGCCGAGATGAGGCCGGGGATTTCTTGCTGCTTGGGTTCCCCCTACAAAAGCATTTTTATAGCAACAATACAAACGAAAAATGTCAGCAATCCCTAGTCAACGCGAAACTCCCTACAGCTTAAAATTAAAATTCTTCCAATTGATATCCCTTATTATCTCAAAAAAGTCATTGCACAAACATATCCAATCGTAATAGGCGTATTAAAAAAAAAACTTAAATTCACAAAGAACTACGGGTTTCCATCAATAAAAGGCAGCCATAATGTTTCTAAACATAATATCGTTGATAATAAAAATACATTTAAACAAAATTCCTCGTAAACTTATACATGAAATATCTATTTGCAACTCCTCACTTTCCAAAACTTTTTCACTAACTTGAAAACTCAAACGTAAAATGCCTAGTCAAAAAAACTTACCTTTTAACTTCTCTATGCAAGTACCGAATATCTCATGTTTAATTTAGTAAAAGCTGCGTATTCTATAAGTTTGTGCCATCTGTCGACGGCTTTGTAAAATAAAAACTCAATTGTATTCCTTTTTTTTTTTTTTTTTTATAATAGAAGATAGATTTTTGAATATTATAGGAACAGTGTTTTTTCCGCGCGATAAAAAGTAGCCTGTTTGTCAATCCAGGACTTTAACTGTCTTTATTCCAAATTTCATCCAAATCCGTCAAACCGTTTCAGCGTGAAAGAGTAACAAACATACATTCAAACATTAACATTTATAATATTAGTAGGATTATTTGAAATAAAATGAAATACACTTACTGCTTTTGGAGTTATGAATTAAAAGGAGCGCTTTTCAGTGCTTAGTAACTCCCTGACTATTAGTAAAAAATATTATTATTATTATTATTATTTTCAATGCTGAGTTTAAATACCAATGCAAAAGGTTGAAACTCAATGAAACTTTCAAAACTGTATTTCTATTTTAATCGATACTTTTCTTTTGTTTGTACTTCAATTAGAACTCCGTAAACACTTTTAGGCCATTGTAATATTTTTTCATCCAGTTTTACTAGGAAAATAGCAATGCACATTGCACAAGCTTTCGTAAGTAAGCAAAATGTTTGAATACTACAATTCTGACGTACACTTTTGTTGTATATTTGTCAATTATTTTCAATCTGTTTAATGATAGTTTTTTTTCTTTTGTAGAAAATGTGGAAAGTCCAGAAAAAGAAAACCAGACAGTTATTGTATCAACTGACTGCAAAGAAATACCTTGCCCAAATACTGAAAAGCCGGAAATAGCAAGGGAAAAGGAACAGGAATATTATGCACTAACGTTGAACAGGAAAAGGAAGTCTACTGTACTTCAGAACCAGAAACTATATCGAGTTCATCAACAGAGGTAAAAGATCTTAATTCCGAAATCTGCGTTTATTCCGATGATGCTGCAGACTGGCCAGTGCCTTTACTTGAAAGTATTAAAACTGAAGTAATACAGCGGGCTGCTGAAGTGTATCAGCCTAAAAATGGCCCAATTACATCTGTTCAGAGAACCTGAGATCACAGTAAAGGATTTCATCATAGTTTGACATCTTCCTGGTTTGATCCATCTTTAACGAATGGAACAAAATGCCTACGTAAATGGATGTTGTATTCTACATCGACAAACAAGCTTTATTGCTATTGTTGCAGGCTTTTTGCTTCGTCAAAAGATCCACACAAGCATTTTGTAAATGGTATCCAACAATGCGGAAATTAAACCCAAAAATGTATGAACCTGAGTCCTCCTATGAACATTTGTCAAATTTAGAAATGTGGAAAACCCTCTCCGTTGTACTAAAAATGAGCAAAACTTTGACAGTCAAAATCTTAATCATATTAACAAAGAGGCAAAGAAACAGCGTGATATCTTGTTCGGTCTTTTAGACATCATTAATTTTTTGGTCCATCAAAATCTTTCATTTAGGGGCCATAGAGAAGATATTTCCTCAGAAAATAGAGGTAACTTTTTAGAACTGGTGAAGTTACTTGCAAAATATGTACTGAAGATCCCTGGTTGAAGATCGAAGAAACAGCAGGAGGACCAAAGAGAGTGCCCTCCTATTTATCGAAGACCATACAAGATGAATTTATTCCACTTTTAGGCGAAGAAACGATGCAAAAAATTATCGAAGACATTAAAAAGGCAAAGTACTTCGATATAATTTTTGATAGCACCCGTGATAATAGCCATACTGATTAAATGAGTGAAGTTATTAGGTATGCGCACATAGAAGGGGAAGGAATAGAAATTAGAGAGTCTTTCTTGGGTTTTTTTCCTACATCAGGTAAAACTGCCAAAGATATAACTGAAAACAGCCCAATACAGTTGGAAAAAGATGAATTAGACATCCAGTTTTGTAGAGCGCAGGGCTACAATAATGCCACTACAATCGCAGGTATGCATGGTGGAGTGCAAAAACGAATTCAGGATGTTAAACCGAAAGCATTATTTACTCCGTGTGCTAACCGCAGCATAAATCTTCGTGGAGCGTGCACTCATTTTCTTGCATTCCATCGTGCATTACTTTCTTCGGCACCATAGAAAGCCTATATGCTTTTTTTTTCTGCCTCCACTCACAGGCGGGATTTACTTTTGCAAAATGCCGGTAGTGGTTTAAAACGGTTATCCGACACTCGCTGTAGCTCTCATCAAGATTCTATCAAAGTAGTCAGAGAAAATATAGAGAAATTGATATCTACGCTGCAAGAAATGTGCGATCCATCGAAAGAAAATCTAGATACTAGATCTGCAGCATAAGGATTCAAGATGTTTTATTATCATAAAATGAATTTTTATCCAGCTAATTCCTAACGCTAACATATTGTCAATGTCCCATAAATAACATGCCAACTGCTTCATTTTGTCGTGTAATTCTTAAGAAAAAGAGTTAGAAGACTAAATTTCTAGATTTATGCATTAGAATTATACTTAAATTTTCTCAAAAGTTGAAAAAGACTAAATTTCTAAATTTATACATTAGAATTATACTTAAATTTTCTCAAATGTTGAAAAAGACTAAATTTCAAGATTTATGCATTAGAATTATACTTAAATTTTCTCAAAAGTTGAAAAAGTACTTCGAGTGTAGGCAGCTTGATGTCCAAAACAGTAATCTATGCAACTCTTAACTAGTGACCCTCGTAAGACAGTTGTAATCTCACTCGCAGCTAAATTGCAAGAGAGGCTGTAAAATAATCTAATAATATCCTCATTATTTATCCATGATCAGGACTTCATTTCGAAAAAAAAGATTGAAAAATTTAACTTTATTTTCGTCCAGCGAAAAAAAGCCAATCTTCAATCACAATAACCTCTATGCTATGCCTATACTATGCTATACCTATATACCTATGCTATTAGAAATCGCAAAAATCAAGAAATTGTTTTGCTGGTGACATCACCCATTTTTTTGCATCAGATTAAATTGAATACTTTAAGCAAAGTATCAATTTTGAGAAAAATGACTCTGAAATCATTCTATCGGAGAAGCCTTGAAGGGGCGGGAGGGAAAGAGAAAAAAAGCGCGCGAATCAGGCAGTGGCTTAGGCACATAGGGGGTGGGGGATCAGAACCTCCTAAAGTTTTTCAAAAAAGGCCTTTATTTTGGCAAGGAGAGAAATGGCACTATTCTTGGCAATGAGATTCTGACCCCCAACCCCCCCCCCCCATCTTGCTACGCCACTGGAATCAGGGGGTTGGGATAGAAATCTGTGCCCGGGCAAATCAAAAAGTCCCATTTTGCTGATGCCGAACGGTGTTCGACCAGAACTTTTAAGTGTTTGAGAGGATCTGGAGTGAAACATTTTTTTTTTTTTTTTCGTTTCACACTAAACTGGGATTCATTTTACTGTGGAGGGCATCGTAGCAATGTAAACCACAGATGCCCCACGTACATTTTTGTGCAGGCGCTCGAATTTTTTGGTACTCGCATCCCAATGTTGCTTTTATGCTAAGGTAAGTGTCCATTTAGAAACAAATGCATATACAGAGCCGCATTTAGGTCCATGTTGCCCACAGACAAAATTAAAATCTGCCGCCCCCAACATGATATTTTTATTTTTATAGATCCACGCTTACTTTTAGTGCGTTGCCAATTTGAAAAATGTATTCTAGACAAAAGTATTGACTTAAATTGAAAGGGCCATAGCTAGGAAATTTTTTCGGGAGTGCTTTAATATTTCTATGAGGTAGATTTTTTTTAATGCATATAATTAATGGTTATGTTACCCTGCCAGGGCAGCATCAATAGTCATTCTCCCTGACATTTGATTTACGAGATCGAAAGTGACCAGGCAAAGCCGGGCCGAAGGGCGTGCGGGGCCCCAGGCGAAGATCAAGAGCTGGGCTTCTTTTCCATCATGTCTTACGTAAGTTACTACCAGCACTGCTAGTACATATTAACTTTATTTCTCGGCTTTTTTCGGGATATATCGCAGCCATCTACCAAGCTTGGTTAATATATCTTCGGTATATGTTGTAAATGATTATTAATCATTGACATCACTAAAACTTAACAGTGAACTTTATTAAGTATAACACACAGTTACATCGTAATACCAAGCACTACATTCACGCTACAACTGCGCACATGGCTTTTTCCGTGACGGTTGCAGTCGGAAGTTGAAGTCGTTTTGTAGCAGAGAGGAATACAGTTACAAGAGTAGTGGATGCAACACCTCCTTCCCACTTAGCTCTAGTCCCTATACCTTGCCGGTAACCTTATCGTACGTGAAGGACGACTAGAGTATCCTGTTGGGGTAGTGTTTTCACCATGTAAACCCTCCGAAGCTGTTGGTGCTGAATTTTGTTCATCATTAGGGGAGTTGGCCACACTTGCTTGTGGGTCAAGTACTGGGGGCACGTTATCGCTTTCATGTCCAGTTTCTTCCCACCCTGGGTTACTATTGTTTATCATCATTACTTTTACCTACAGGAGGATCCTGCCGGGAGCGTAAAACTGATCCAACTATGCCTCTTCTGCCATAGAAACCTATTAGGAAGTTCCAATTGCATGCATCTTTTCTCCCATATCCTTCTGATT
>JAWZYV010017656.1:0-31974 GCA_038373885.1 Cheiracanthium punctorium | reverse complement strand
ATTTCTCGGTAATTAATTATCATATAACCTTCAAAATTGAGATTTGTTGATGTCTTAGCCTACAAATAATCTATATAAAATTTGAGAAAAATCCGAGTTGGTGTGGTGAACTGCACTGTTTGATCTGACGTGGAATGACCCATTTGAGAGACCTGAGACCACCAGATTTTGGGTGTTTTCTGTATAATGTTTATATTTCTTCCTGCTTACGACTATTTAATTTCATACCACTGTTCTGTGGAAACAATAAAATTATGTGCAATAATTATTATATGGGAAAATCTTAAATTATCGTTATTTTAATTAAATGTGCCACCAACCCCCATATTATAGGGATTTACAGTTCGCTACTGAGTATGAACATAAGACTATTAAGGCTGCAGCACTTCTTTTTTCTAGAAATTAAGCCCTGGAGCAATGAGGTTTATCGGCGTGACGTCATTTTTCAACCAACACGTGACCTTTCGGCTGCATTGATCATAAGCGTAAAGTTTTCAAAATTATTGGGGGGGGGCGGGCCCCACAACCACATATATTCACGTCAGTGGCGTATATACATAAATGAGAGTTGCAAAAGTCGTAACCCCCTCCCCCCCCCCTCCATGAAAAATTTCTGGCTACGCCACTGATTCACGTACATATAACTTACTCATAGTTGTGAACTACTACGGAATATAATTAACCACTTTTTCTACATGATTTTTCGGCTTAAAATATAGCAAAATTTTTGTGATGTGCGCGCGAGCTGGTTACTATTTTGAAAAAAATAATTAAAAAAATATACTGTTTACAAAAAGTTGTTAGTTATATTCCGTAGTAGTTGGCAGCTATGACTTACTATATATAAGTGTAAATTATTGGAGGCGCTCGATCTCTATGGGTCCATAGAATTCTACACCAATGTAAGGTAAGTATCCATATTAGTATCTTCCTACCATCTTATAAGTTAAAAATAGAAGCAAAGTAAAAAATCCAAAGGAGGAAAAAAAAAAAAAATTTCGATGAGATAGTGCATTTTAGACACATCTGAACTTTTGTTCATTTCATACTTTAAATTGCATAATCTGATTTTAATTAACCATAGCCTGGCGAGGGCAGCTTATCCCATTCGTGCCTGGATATTTTTTCGACTTTCTTCGATTTTTGCTAACACCAGAAGTAATTGATAAATTTCTGATGTCAACTTTTTGAACAAGGGATGATTTCATTTAAAATCGTTATGTATAAAAATTGAAATGTCAACATCCTACTTGCCATATTAAAATATTTTGTGGAATTAAGGTTCAATACTCGCGAATAAAGACTAGGAAAAATAAATAACGTTTTCGAATGATAGCGATAATGCCGTCCCAAAAAAGGGACGCTAGGCATAAATGGGTTAAAGTAACATTTTGTGTTACAAGGCGTCACAATGAATACTAAATCATGATTGAAATCAAAAGAAGAAAATTTTTAAAAGTACAAGTAAAGGTTTTTTTTAAACATTTGTAAATGACGTGAATACTTTTTTTATATTAGTATAAATTAGTTTTCTGTATTTAGTGATAAATTATTGGGTGGGCTCAGCCCCTATTCACAATTTATTGGGGGGGGGGCTCCAGCCCCACGGGCCCATATAACTCTACGCCTATGGCATTGATTGGTAATCCTGTAATCTGATTGGCTGAGGTGTACGTTTTTCATCGACACGTGACTGAAATAGCCTCATCTCAGTATAAGTTTTGACTTGTTAGCATTTTTTAATAGGAATCTGTGGAACGATATCTTTCTGTTGCCATGGACAGGTTCCAGAGAATTATTGAAACATACATAGGCGCACGGCTCGCGCGTACTCGCATTTTACGAGTAAATCGATATTTTTTGAAAAAATTGACTGTCACTTTTTTGAAACTGCGAGTCAAATTTGACTCGCAAATTTTAGCTGGACATCATAACGACGTTTGCTCTCTCGCTTTTCTTTTTCCTCCCATCAACTTTTTCTTCTTTATTTGTTCCCATGGACGATGAATTACCTCATTCAACAAAGGCTTTAACACCAATTCTCACTTGTAAGCAATAAATTTTACCCACCGCAGAGAAAGAGGGAGATACTCCGGTATTAAGGCCAACGTAGACTTACGTACGTTTCAGTACGCTAGAATGGGAACTCAATGTATATTTCAGTATCTGGAAGAAGGATTGGGGAGAAAAGTGTCCCCGTTGTGTGCTTGGCGTGCTTTTGTGGTTTCACGGGTTATAATTTGTCGGTGAACCCGACTGGTCATTAAAAGCCACTAAATTCTTCCCCCCTGCACTATTTCCCCCTTTTTTACAAAGTCTTGACCATTAAAAAACTCTCCTCATACCCTGCAGCGTCCGGCAATCTCACGTGAGTCTCTTTTGGCCTTAACCGACAAAAGGTAATTGGGGACCGTGAATAATATTACAATTCCACACCTCTCCCATCTATTGTTCGGTGGAGGACAGTCCACTGTCGCTCAGCGTAAAACGCGTCCGAATTTTTTCTTAACGTAGTCCTTTTTTTTTACCTTATTTTAAACATTTTTTTCAATTCACATTGCCTAATTATCTTAATAGATAAAGAATTAAAGCATGTTATCACTTTTGGGGGGCACTGTGCGTGTGTGTGTTGTAACGAAGTTAATTGCTTAAGGTATTCTAAATTATTAAATTGGGTTGTTGCGGTTGGAAATATCCAGGTTCGATACACTTAGTTGCAATAAAAAGACATTGAATACTTAAACTATTTTATTTAAAAGATACTATTGAAACATAAACTTATTACAACGGATGGTGGTGGTGGTGGTGGTGGCTCAGCGAATTAAAAATACGTCCTATAAGGACTGTGAAATTAAGATGGAATGAATTAAAAATTACACCATCAGAGAATTACACATTGGCGAGAACAACAACTTGGCTGAGATAAATAACGCCAATCCCATAGCAACCGTAAAAGTTAATCCAATAAAAATAAAGTGACGGAATCGCGAGCAAATAATTTCAAAGACGAGGCAGGACAACAGAAAATAACTTACGCCAGCAGGATGCGAAGAGGGGAAGCAAAAAATGTTCGTTGCGGCTCCAAACGGGCGTAATATAATCTATTTTTAGCACAACGGCTCCAAAGGCCAGATGTAGAGAAATAAATAATTAAGAATAATGCATACGGGAAAAGCGAATATACAGATTTAAGAGCCGAAATGGCAGAAAGAAATGAGAACAGAAAATATTAGAATACATAATTTTGCATAGATTACATCAAAGAAAGCCAAATTAAATGATTATTAAAATTAGATACTATTAGAAAGAATATGAATTGCAGTTGATGTATTACAAACGAGTATAATTAAGATAAAGACGAAAAGAAACAATAAAACTTTAACATCCCAACTGTAACGAAAACAAATACAAATCGCAAATTTTTTTTGGAGTTTAATCTGTATACCTTTGTACAAAAAACTATCTTTACAAAATTGACTATTGAACTTTATTAAAATGTTTCAAAACAGTTTTGCAAGTCCTTTTATTCCTATTCGATCTATTATGTTGCTTAGCGAGGCTTAAAAAACCACTTTTAGCCATTATGAGCCGATGCCATCATGATTCTACTGGGCCTGCTTGTGCACTCCGATGAGTCATCCAAAAAGGCCTACGGATACTCACTTATTAGATTATATAAATGTTATATTCATATTATTCATTGGAAATAGGTACTTGAATGTCATCATAATTTTTTATGTATGAAATTATAGATTTGTGGTAACTATAATTTGAAACATAAATTTTACTCTCTAAATCTGCTAATTTTCTTGAAAATACAGCATCTATCGTTGTACCGAAACGCGTTGTTGATTGAAGTCGAGAAGTATTCATAGTTAGATCAAATTTTTCTTTTAAAAAATCAACTAACGGCTGAGATTCTTGAGAAAATTAACATTAAAATTTCCAGTAAGAATCATCGGTAATTCATGATAATTACTTAGAATCCAGGAAAATACCAAGTTGTAGTATTATTCTTTAACTGTTTTCTTATATCATTGTTCCGTCTGGAGGTTGGGTTTGAATGGGGGGAATGTCCATAATCTAGTATTTACTTTAACAGTGTTCTTTAACTGATGTTTTCCTCTGTTTGTTGGGTTCAAATGCAGGTAGTGTAAATTTTTTTGTGTTTTTCTATTACAGTTTTCGTAAGCGTTGATTTCGTCTGCTGGTAGGTTTCGAATTATTATTCTGTATCCGTGTTTTTAAACTGCAGGTTCTGTCTATTGTTTGGGGTTGATTGCAGCCAAGGTCCGTTTCTTTGTGCTTTTCCAAAACCGTGTATATTATTCATCTAAAAATAAGGATTATCGAGAACCTCCTGTGAGGTTGGGATTACATGTAAAATATTATGTTGGATGTACCTTCCAAACGCTTATTGATGTATAAAATAAAGATTGATGTCTCTAAGATACGGCTCTTGACTGTTTTTCTCGCCGTTTCTTTCCCTAACAGGTTCCGCGTATTTTCACAGAATGAAGTCGGCGAAAGCAGCTGAGCGGTCGAAAAGGTAGGTTTTTCGGTGGTTCTTCTTTTTCAGTCGGGATCGACCGATACCACATTTTAGCCGATGACCGATACCGATACTTTACCTATAAATTCATTTTCAGAAATTGTTGGGTTTTCTTCCATAAACTGTATGGCGCTAGTATCGCATGTCATGTTTTCACTCTACTTTACCTTCTATTATCTATGTTGTTGTCGATTCGCGCTCAAGATGCTGGATTCTAAAACGCGCGCATGTAATATTCAATTGTAAATAGTAAATGCAATAAATATAGGTTAAATGTTAATCCATGTTGAATATTTCTAATTATACATGGTTACCTTTTATAATATCCCAGATATACAAGATCACAATAGTTTTGGCGACGAGTTAGAAAAATATTACTTTCGATTCCTTCAAATATTGTCTTCTGTGTAAACAAGAAGCATTTCTGTTCTCAGTCTTCTAAAAATTCTTCTGCGAGTGGGAATAACTTTTGAACCAGGTACTGTGACTTTCAATTTTTACTTTTCTTTCTTCAAAATGAATTCAGAACAATTTAAAGAATTTATGACGGCGTTCGCAGAACAACAGCAAACTATGTTAACACAAATGGAAAAATATTTTTCAAAACCGAATTCTTCTGAATCATCGGACAATTTAATTAATGTTTCCCCGTTTGAAAGTTTTGAACCTAAACGCGAAAAGTTCAAATGCTACTTAGAACGTTTCGACAATTATTGTTTAATGAAAGGTGTTACAAATAAAGAGAAAATCGCTCAACTCCTGTGCGTGTCTATAGGCCCTACGCATTACAACAATCTCGCTGCTTTTCTTGGTCCAGAGAAACCTGTTAAGTCCTTATCGTATGAAGACCTGGTGAAATCTCTGAAACAGATGCTTATTCCCAAAAAGAATGTTGTAGTTTCACAGCATTATTTCCTTAACGTTTATCAAGCAGAACACCAAACTATTTCTGAATTTGTTGCCGCTTTACAAAGAGACTTGGTGGAATGTGAGTTTTCGGTTAAATGCGATTGCGACAATTCGGTTTCTATTGCTGATGTCTTTCTTCGAGCCCAGTTTATTAGGGGACTAAGAGATGACTGGCTGCGAGAACAAATTTTGCAGTCAGATGTGACCTCTTTCGACGATATCCTTTCAAAGGCAATTGCCCTTGAGGCGTCTAAAATCGAAAGCAAAGAATTGACTCAGAAAACTCCATCACGTCAATCGTTTTCTGATACTTTCGAAACCCATAAATTGTCCAGTACGTCACACCAAAGAAAACGTTCAAGTTCACGATCTAGTTCAAAACGTCAGCAAATCGATTATAAAGCTCTAGGGATAGAAAATTTATGCATTCGTTGCGGGAAAAATAATCACAAGGTCAAGGACTGTCGAACTCATAGGTCAAAGCTGAGGTGTGACTCGTGCAAAAAAAGCGGTCACGTGAGTAAGGTGTGCATTTCAACTCTGCTGAAAGCATCGAACAAGCCCATAATTTCCAATTCAAAATCTTCTGTTCATACTGTCGCATCCTATGTTCAAGATCACGATTTCAATTTCAGCGTAAATGCCATACGTCCTATTGCTTGTACAAATGAATTTCACGTTATAGACTTATTCGACATATCCCAGGACTCTGATAAATATATAGTCTCTGTCCAACTCAATGGAAAATTACAGCCTTTTGAAGTAGATTCTGGTGCCAAATTTTCACTACTTTCTATAACTGATTTCAAGAAATTAAACTTAAATATGCCTTTAGAAAATTCTAGAATCGCTTTTCGAACATATTCAGGAAATATTATCCACCCACTAGGAAAAGTTACTGTTAATGTTACATTTCGAGACAAGAATATCACAGGTGAATTGCACATAGTCCCAGAGGGATGCGCTGCTATTCTTGGTCGTCAATGGATTAGAGCCTTAAAAATTGATCTTCAACAGCTTGACGCCGATATTTCAAATATTTCAATAGAAAGATCTGCAGTGTCTCAAATTGATCCTATAAATTTACTTTTGGATAAATTTGCACATATATTTGAAGAACGAGTTGGTTGTGTACCCAAATTCAAAGTTTCGCTTCAACTTCGAGAAGGAGCAAAACCTGTTTTTACGAAAGAACGCGATGTCCCTTACGCACTGAGGGATCGAGTCGACAAAGAGTTAGATGCACTTGAAGCAGATGGTGTCATCAGCTTAGTTCCTGCTAGTGATTGGGGTTCTCCATTGGTTGTAATTCCTAAACCAAATGGTGGTGTTCGCCTATGCGTCGATTATAAATGTGGAGTCAACGAACGCCTTATTCAAGCAAATCATCCAGTGAGAAGAATAGATGAAGTCCTCCATAGTTTACGAAATTCAAAATTTTTTTGCAAACTCGACTTGTATAAAGCTTATCTGCATCTCTGTGTTGATGAAGAAAGTAGCCATATCCAGACAATATCAACTCATCGTGGGACTTACAGAATGCATCGACTGAGTTTTGGTATCAAGACAGCCCCATCCGAATTCAATAGGATCCTCACACAAATTCTACAGGGTTTATCGAAAACGGAAGCTTACTTTGACGACATAATTATTCACGGTGAAACTTTCGAAGAATGTTCTAAAAACTTAGAATCTTGTTTGCAAAGACTGTCCGAATTCAACCTACATCTTAACAAACAGAAGTGTTCCTTTTTCAAAGAAAAAATTGAATACCTCGGGCATGTTATAGAACATAACAAGATTAGCAAGTCTCCTGAAAAGGTTCGAGCTGTGCAAGAAATGCCACGTCCAACTAATGCCGAAGAAATTAAACGATTTTTAGGACTTGTGACTTACTACTCCCGTTTCATACCAGATTTTTCAACAATCTCTTATCCACTTCGACGGTTGCTACGAAAAGATGAAACTTGGAAATGGACTGCCCGTTGTGAATCGTCATTTCTGAAATTGAAAAGTGAACTCAGCAGTGATCGGGTGCTTATACCTTTCGACCCGAGTTTACCTCTGTTCCTGACGACGGATGCCAGTCCTACGGGAGTTGCAGCTGTGCTAAGTCATCCTGTTAATAGTGTAGAAAGACCTATTGCATATGCCTCTCGTGCACTCACAATTTCGGAGCAAAATTACAGCCAGTTGGATCGAGAAGCATTGGCCATCATTTTTGGTGTCACCCACTTCTACAACTACGTTTTCGGAAAACATTTCACCCTAGTAACTGACAATGAACCATTAACAAGGATTTTTCACCCGAACAAGGCACTTCCACGCATGACATCAGCCAGATTGCTGCGCTACGCTTCATATTTATCCAGTTTCGATTACGCAGTGAAATTCAAGAAAGGTGCAGAGAATCAAAATGTTGACTGCTTGTCTAGAGCATCCATCAAAATTCCAGGTTCTACAGTAGATGAATATATAGGAGAAGAAGCAAACCAGGTATGCGCCGAAAATGTTTTTCAAATTTCAAACGAATATATTACTTCAATGAAAATTCAATCCGAAACCAGCAAAGATACAGAGCTGAATGAAGTTATCCAGAGCCTACGAAACAAATCTGAAGATTCAGAGTTCACGTTGCTAGATGGTATTCTTTTCCGAAAGGACAGAGTTGTGATTCCTAAAACCTTACGTTCGAGAATACTAGAAGAACTTCACGAAACCCATTTGGGAATCACCAAAATGAAACAGCTCGCACGCAAATACGTATATTGGCCAGGCATTGATCGGGATATAGAAGCATTAGTCAAGGGTTGTGAAAGTTGCGCATTGACGAAGTCGAATCCACCTAAAGTAACTGTCCACCCATGGGATCTCCCAACCAATAACTGGGACCGAATCCATATAGATTACGCTGGTCCATTCGAAGATTGCTACTTTTTGGTGTGTGTTGATGCCAAATCTAAATGGGCAGAAGTCGAAGTCCTTAAAGATGCTCCTACTAGCTCCAGTACTATTTTGCTACTTGAGAAAATTTTTTGCTTTCATGGATATCCACAGGTAATGGTATCCGATAATGCTTCAATTTTCCAAAGTGAAGAGTTTCGGGGATATTGTTCCAATAGAGGAATATTTCAGAAATTCATCGCTCCAGGACACCCTGCAACGAATGGCCTTGCAGAAAGAAATGTTCAAACCCTGAAACAAAAGTTAAAGGCTTCTTTCTTAGATAAGACTGCAATTCGAACAAAGATTCAAAACATACTATTCCGGTACAGAGCAACACCCCTTGCATGCGGACAGTCACCAGCTGAATTATATTTAAAAAGACAGTTTCGAATCCGCTTGAATTCAATATTCCCGTATCACCCAACTGCATCAAAAGTTTCCAGTAATCCGGAAAGATCTTTTAAAGTGGGGGAGAGAGTCCAAGTTCGAGTATTTGTTAATAATAAAAATACCTGGAAGTTTGGAGAAGTGAAGAAGACACTTGGTTCACGTCATTACCTCATTGTCCTAGACTCCGGTCGTCTTCTAAAGAGACATGTAAACCAGCTTAGAGCAACACTGGTTCCTAAGAAGTCCGTCTCATTTGGTCCTGTTCAGTCGTTCGACGTCCCAAGACCGTCCAGACCAATCCAGAGCTCTCCATGTTCCCAATCCAGTTCAGACAGTTCAGAGCCTCAACTTCCCATGTCCCCCAGACGTGGTGCCCCAACTAGGCCACAAAGGAAAAGACAGTTACCTGCTCGTTTCAAGGACTTTGTCGTGTACAGATAATTGTTAATTTTCAAAAAATAAGTGGGGGAGACTGTTGGGTTTTCTTCCATAAACTGTATGGCGCTAGTATCGCATGTCATGTTTTCACTCTACTTTACCTTCTATTATCTATGTTGTTGTCGATTCGCGCTCAAGATGCTGGATTCTAAAACGCGCGCATGTAATATTCAATTGTAAATAGTAAATGCAATAAATATAGGTTAAATGTTAATCCATGTTGAATATTTCTAATTATACATGGTTACCTTTTATAATATCCCAGATATACAAGATCACAATAGAAATAGCCGATACCGATACTTTTAAGTTATGGTATCGGCCGATACCGATCCTTAACCGATACCGATACTTTACATAATTTAATGTCATTTAAACCTGCCTCTATTGGGCAGTTTTTGTAACGAGAGTGTAGTTCTCGTTAAAATGAATAACAGAATGATGAAATTTGATCCCAGTAGAAAGCATTAAAAAGAAAAAGCAGTGGATACGTTGAAATGTGAATTTATAGTAGTTCTGGTCTTTCTTTTCTATTCAAATTATGCCAACGAATGGCCGAATTTATAAAAAAGCTGAGCACTGGGAAGCGTCTTAGTGTGTAGGTTCGGAATTCTTTCTCCTCGCGTGGTCGATCGTGGTCGCTGTCGATCCAGCAGTCTACAGTTTTGGGCGATTTTCTCCAGATGTTACGTGAATATGCATTAGACTCCCTAAACTGTCCTCCGCCCAAGCCCCCACCCTATAGGTAGATGCCCCTCATTTAGGCTTGACAGAACACAAACACGGGGGGGTGGGAGTTAAAGGGATATAAGATAATCCATTTCATTTCCAGTGCCGACTGGTGCAAATATTTAAATCAATTTTTCTCAACCTCTATTTTGTCGCCTAATTGTTGCTATGAGCCAGATAAAAGGTTTCCACATTAGACCAAAAACAGCTTCCTGCTTGCTCTTACTATATGTGTCTTTTTTGCAATTTTTATTTAGATTTTCTTTAATTAGAATTCTTTCACATATGAAAGTATTTTTTAGATTACTTAAACTGCATTAAATTGTGATAATGTATAAACTGTACAGTATTATGTAAGTACATATGTATTTAGATATTGTTCATTAAATACGTATATACATTCTTCCCTTAAAATGCATAAGTTCACATTAATTAATGGTTTTATTTATCTGCGCCAATTATTTAACCACTAAGTGAATTATTAAATGTTTTAGCAAGATTTCTGTTTAATATGAACTCATATGATCATTTTTAAGTTCTTTTTGAAAATCCAAATATTTCGGTTCTCCGGACAGGGTTATGTCACAATTAATCCGGAAGGATCCATGTATTTGATCTTTTCCGTACGAAGAGCAGGTACACACCGATTAGTCCTGTGTTTCCCTTACATATAAACCAAATACTATTATTCACAAGAAATATGTTTTTTACCCCAAAATTGGAAATAAACTATATAATAACTAGTATTACTAATTATACTAATACAGCTTTAATTTTTTAAATTAACTATATAAATAATTATTAGATATTGATAATTATTACACTTCTGAAAACAGAATGATACACAAATCTGTAATTGCCGGAGACTATAAGTTTCTCTATAGCGAATTTTTCAACTGGAACCAAGCGAGTTCGTTATAGGGAGATTCAATTGTGTGTGTATATATATATGTAATGTATAAAAAGGTAATTTGGGTTTTACTAGTTTGGGTATTGTTCAAGCGGGTACTTTCACTGTAAGTTTTACTTTCCTGTCATACTTGCCACGCGCGCTCTGGAGCTATGTTTTATTTATTTTGTTATTTGCCAGACATCAGGCCGTCGATTCTGAGTTCTTTAGATGTACACGTGTCCCCACGCCCTTGTAGCCCCGCATGCGGGTCATCTTGGGGAATGTGTGTGGTTCGATCAGAGATAAGAGAGAGGAGGAGTTGTGTCTTCGCAGACCACGTGGTGTGGTAAGCGTAAATACTCCCGCACATCGAAAATCGGGGGACTTCTGCCACTGGAACTGCTTCATGAGTCCACGCTGATTCTTGTACCCGTCTCCCCTCCCCTATTCTCATTCTAAATTGTAACTTAATTGTAATGTTCAATAAACCATATTACCTGCCTTAACTCTGAAGCCTACTTGAAATATCTGACGTCACAAATAGCCGACAGGATGATTGCCTGTGTGCAAATTAAAAATTTTAAATTGTAAAAAAAAAATTTAACGCTCAAAAGTCCGGGAGACGGGTTCATCGCCCATCGTTCGCAGGAGATGCAGCGCGCCTCTTCAACGACCAGCCGATGGCCTACTCCTTGAGTCCGTTCTCCAACGGCCAACTTCGTCGAGCCCTGCTCTGGGAGATTTCAACACCGACTGATGACTATGGTTACCTTCTGAAGTACTTCACAGAACGTCCTGTACGTTCTACGCCGTTAATGCCGAAATGGAAGAACGTCTGCATTGATGAACAGCCTATGCGGTATTTCTGCAGCGCTCATCATACCGAAATCTTCGCCTCCTAATTCATCTTTTTTTTTTCTTTTTCGCACGTTCGCCACAAACCAAGAGAAACTCCTGTCATCATTACGGCGCGGCGGTGCGTCAAAATTTACTGCCTTCATTGCACCCAAAACAGCCCCCCCACGAGAAGTGTGTGCAACTGGTGAATCATTTCCTCCTTTTCTCCCTGCCGAATATTTTTGTTTTTGTGCGTACAACTTGTTGACCAACACTCCTCCTGCATGCATTTAACTTGGGAGAGAAGATATTTTTTTTTGTGTGTGTTTTGTTTATTGTTGAAGAATGACGATTCCAACTTGTGGATATTGATTAAGTAAAGTAAGCAAATTATATTTTCAGAGTTGAAGTGAACATTAGAACATTATATTTAAATGGTTATTAATTGTGTGTGTGTTATTTTAAAGGGCTATTTTAGTGTTGATGAAAAAAAAAAATATTTGATATATCTGCATTTTTCCCATTAATATAGTATTTTCATTAAGGTAAGATTTTGTAAATTTATTGCAGTATTATTATTAATGTTGCTAAATAAAAATTCTGAATGCAATTATTAAATGCTTCTCCGTTCAGGTAAAAATTTAGAAAAAAATTTCAGCATGTCGTTAGATGGTAAAGAAAATACACAAACTATTGCCACTATGTCCCTGCAAAAAAGTGATGAGTTTATTGCCCCTTTAATTTTGAAGTTAATATGAGTTTTGAAAGTTGGATAGCATATTACGAACAGTGTTGCTTACAACAAAATAAAGATGAAGACTGGAAATTTCAAAATATAGGAAAATTTCTTAAGGGGTCTGCCTTAACAACATACATAAATAATATTGCAAATTGTAATAATTGGCAAGAATTGATTGAAATACTGAGAGAAAAATATATTTCATGTACCGTGTTTACTTTCATGGATTTTACAAATTTAAAACTAGAAAAAATTTCGAATCTTATAACGTATTTTCATGAAAAATTAGAAATAGGTAGAAAATTGGGGCTACCTAATAATATAATATTAGAAGGATTGACCAATGGTCTTCCTAGTAATGTGAGAGCACTTTTAACCCTGCAACCACCCAGTAGTGCCACCGAGTGGCTTAAGGTAGCGTCAAAATTAATTAAAATTCACGAACCGCCCCAACAGGCAAGTTTTACCTCCTCGGCCAATAATGCACAAAATTCTAGTTACTTTACACCCAAGCTTCGGAATTTTAGACCCTACCATGCTCCTGTTTATAACCGACCAAATTGGCGTCAACCAATTCATAATTCAACCCAAGGGCGAACCCAAATAAATAATTGGCCCCGTTTTCGACCCCTATCTCAAAGTCCTCAAAGTTTACACCACCAAAATAATGTCAATTACCAAGAAAGCACCCTACGTAGAACTCCATGTAGAAAATGTGAGGAGCTAGGGATAAGTAATGCTTTCCATTGGGCGCATAATTGTCCCTTTAAAAGTAACAACCAAATTGCGACAAACCCATACGCGACACCAATTATGACTCACCCGAATATGACTTCGAACACCACTATTTTAAATTCACAAAATAATGGTACTGAGACCTCGCGAGAAGAGAACTTATGACTATTTACTGTACCCGGGTACCTAAGGAAAAAATTAACCCAAAATTGACAATTTTGAATTTTTAAGTGTTCCCTGTGTCATAGACACTGGCTCTACACTCTCTGTCTTGCCGCAAAGTTTTGTTGGACGATATAATTTAGAAGTACAGAGAGTCTCGCCTTTAAATGTTACTCAGGCAGATGGACTGCTGATACTTGATACAGTGTGTTATGTTAATTTAGAAATTGGAAACATTACTCAGTGTGTAAAATTTTTTATAGTATATTCAAGCCTGCCATATGCCATATTGGGTTTACCAGAGTGTAAAAAGTTTTGTTTATATATTGATTGTGTGAATTTATATGTTTTTCAAAATAATGTTAGATTACCTTTATACAATTATGATGCCTTACCTATGTCTCTACATTTAAATCAACCCAGTTCTTCAACCGATAGCAAAGCCTCTGAGGAAAGCGTTCCCCCTCAGACTGTTTATAAAGCTATCAATCCAAAATTAGAGGAATTATTAAATAAATATGAGAAAATCTTTGCAAAAAATAAATATGATATTGGTCGTATTAATGTAGAACCTCAACGTATAAATTTAACTTCTGACCTACCTGTTTGCCTCAGGCTTTATCGAACCTCTCCTAAAGAGGAAGATGAAATTAATTCTCAGATTGAACAATTATTAAAAGCTGGTTTAATTAAGGAAAGCAATAGCCCCTATGCTGCACCCGTCACTTTAGCGTATAAACGCGACGAGGGTACCAAAACTAGACTGTGTGTGGATTATCGTAAATTAAATAATATAGTAAAAAATGATGCCGAGCCTTTGCCACGTATTGACAGCTTATTAGATAAACTAAGTGGGGCGAAAATATTCTCAACTCTTGATTTGGCGTCTGGATATTGGCATGTGCCCATCCACCCTCAAGATACTGAAAAACTAGCCTTTGTAACTAATACAGGTCTCTATACGTTCCAGGTCTTGCCATTTGGCATTAAGACAGGGCCTGCTATATTTAACAGAATCATGAGAAGAATATTAAATAAATATAAAATTAAATTTGCCTATAATTATTTTGATGACATAATGGTTTTTTCTTCTTCTATGGAAGAACATATGCAGCATTTAGAAACTATTTTCCAAATTTGTTTGCAGGAAAATATTAAATTGAAATTATCTAAATGTAACTTTGCTAAGGACACTATAAAATGTTTGGGGTATGAGGTTAAACAAGATCAAATTACTCCAGATAATGCTAATATTGAAATTATCAAAAATTTGAAGCCACCTACTAACGTAAAGGAACTACAGAGGTTTCTTGGTTCTGTAAATGTTTATAACAGATTTATTGATCGGTATGTAAAATTAAGACGTCCTTTAAATGATTTCCTAAAGAAAAACGCTAAATGGGATTGGTCAACAAACTGTGAGAAAAGTTTTGAAACCTTAAAAAATATTTTGATATCTAAACCTGTGTTACAATTATACGACGTTAAATTACCTATCCATGTATTTATTGATGCATCAAATTGTTCAGTTGGAGCTGTGTTGAAGCAGCCGGATGCCTCAGGTATCTTGCACCCGATTGCATATCATTCGAGATCGCTTCGATCATATGAAAAGAATTACACCATAACTGAATTAGAATGTTTGGCTATCGTTGATGCCCTTGATAAATTTTATCATTACCTTCACGGTCAAAAATTTGTCATTCATACTGACCACGCGGCATTGGTTTGGTTAAAAAATGTCAAAAATTTAAAAGGAAGATTATTCCGCTGGTCCCTTAAATTAAGTATGTTTGACTATGAAATAAAGTACCTAAAGGGCTCAACAAATGTCGAAGCTGATATGTTATCAAGGATTCCTCCTTCTCAACATCTCCAACTAATTCAACCTTCGGTTTTATTGTTAGATGCTGAAGAAATTAAAAATCAACAATTAGCAGAAAATATGCATGGTCCTAAATATAAAATCATTAATGATTTAATTACCATAAATAAGAAAGGATTCAAAAAAATAGTGGTGCCTATGAGCTTAAGAAAAACTTTAATAAAAAATGCACATGAAAATTTTGGCCATCCTGGTGTTCAAAAAATGTTAAGTATAATTTCACCTTCCTATTATTGGCCTCATGTGACTCAAGATATTTCCAATTATGTTAAACATTGTTCGACTTGCCAATTTAACAAAAAACCTAAACAGAAGAAATTTGGTTTGTTACAGGCTGTACCTGCTACTGATAAACCCTTTGAATGTCTTTCTATTGATACTGTAGGAGGTTTCAACTATTACAATTCAACAAAAAAATATCTACATCTAATAATTGACCATGCGACAAGATATGTTTGGGCCTTTCCTTCGAAAAGTGTCACTACTGAAACCTATGTAAACTGTCTAAAACAAATATTCAATATTCAAGTTCCTCAAAAGATACTTAGTGATAGAAATGCAGCTTTTACTGCTTCGCGTTTTAAAAAATTCCTTAATAACTACAATACTAAACAACTATTAACTTCAGCTCATCATCCACAGACAAATGGAAAAGTAGAGAGGGTAAATCAATCCATAGTTACTAGATTAAAATGTAAAGTTAACTCTTCACCTTCTAAAATTCCTTGGACTAAGTTACTAGAGCAGGTTATTAGTGAATATAATAACACACCTCATTCAGTAACGAAGTTTACACCCATGTATTTAATGTTTGGAAAATTGCCATATGACTCACCTATTTCGGAAAATACCTATCCTCCTGTTGATGAAGCTCGAAAATTAGCAAAAGAAAGGACAATAGAATTTCATAATAAAAATAAAATTAGATATGACAATAAATTCATAGAAGCTAATTTCGAACCAGGAGATCTTGTAATTTATGAAGAATTTAACTACCCAAATACACGTAAATTATCTCCTACTTTTTCAGGTCCTTATTCAATTGTAAACAAATGTTCTTCAGTTACATTCGAAATTGATAAACCTAATTACCATACTAAGAAACCTACGGAAATAGTTCACTCTTCTAAATTAAGACCTTATTTCCCTCCTGACAAATTAAAGCTAGCCCACGAAGGTGATTAAATTTAATAAACAATAATTGATCTTAAACCAAAAAAAAAAAAAAAAAAAAAATAGAAAAAGAAAAAAAAATGTATTCAAAATTTCTAAGTGTTGAGTTTGGAACCCTGAATACTCGACATAAAGTCTATCGTCTATCCTTTTTTCTTTTATGCTTCTACCAACCTTTCTCTGTCACCCGCTTCTCTTAGTCATTGAAGAAGTCCCCAAGTCCGAGTGTGTGCGGTGTAAGTAAAACTGCACCTTTTTTTTCTTTGTATATTTTATAGATATTATGCAAACAATAAATGAAGCTAGACTTAGACTAGGCTGGGACTTCCTCTCAATAATCCCCCAGTTTTTCCCAACTGTCTATTGAGTCATTTCTTCCCCTTTTTTGGAAGCTATGAGGCAATGGCCAAGTTTTCTCTTTCGTAGTTGACAATTATCTTCCTTTTTCGGGATCATTTGAACCCATTTTTGTTGTCATACTATGGAGAGTTTAAAGTTTGGGCAAACTTAAAATGCCTACAAGTGGTACTTACTATACCCCATACCTGTGTGACGGCACTGCTGTTTCACAGCTATGGTTTTCGAAATTTTCTACACAATACGCACATTTTTACATTTTTTTTTACATTGCCTTTACATTAAATAAATTTACTCCATTTTGCCAACTGCATTTTGCCAACTATTTTGCCAAGTTATTTTCATTCCATTCACTTTATGCCATGCAAGCCAAAGCCATAAGTATTTGCCAAAGAAAATGAATGTCAGCCATGTTTATTCCATTTTGTTTAATTATATTACTATATTGTTGTACAGTATTATTGTATCCCACCTAGGTTGTAAATATTTTACTTGTGATATTTTGAAAAAATTTATGCGCACTCATTGTTTTATTTTTATTGTCGTACTATTATTGCATCATTATGTTTTGTCAAATTTTAGAAACTGCATCCTGCCTCTCAAGTATTGTACAACATAACTCCAGAATTCTAGCCAGAAAAATTTAAGGTGTCTAAACTTGAAAATTAGATTAGTTCGCAGTTTTAAGATTAGGTTGCAAGGACGTCTGACTCGCAAGTGAGAGACTGGCCACCTCAATGACATTGCTCGTCAGACTTCTTTTGCCGGGGGGGATATTGTAATGTATAAAAAGGTAATTTGGGTTTTACTAGTTTGGGTATTGTTCAAGCGGGTACTTTCACTGTAAGTTTTACTTTCCTGTCATACTTGCCACGCGCGCTCTGGAGCTATGTTTTATTTATTTTGTTATTTGCCAGACATCAGGCCGTCGATTCTGAGTTCTTTAGATGTACACGTGTCCCCACGCCCTTGTAGCCCCGGATGCGGGTCATCTTGGGGAATGTGTGTGGTTCGATCAGAGATAAGAGAGAGGAGGAGTTGTGTCTTCGCAGACCACGTGGTGTGGTAAGCGTAAATACTCTCGCACATCGAAAATCGGGGGACTTCTGCCACTGGAACTGCTTCATGAGTCCACACTGATTCTTGTACCCGTCTCCCCTCCCCTCTTCTCATTCTAAATTGTAACTTAATTGTAATGTTCAATAAACCATATTACCTGCCTTAACTCTGAAGCCTACTTGAAATATCTGACGTCACATATATATATATATATACACACACAATTGAATCTCCCTATAACGAACTCGCTTGGTTCCAGTTGAAAAATTCGCTATAGAGAAAATCTTGTTGTACAGAGATTAGAGATTTTTGCAGTTATTTCGGCAAATATTAGAAACTTTTTAGTTGTCATATATATATGTATATATATGAATGAACTCTTTTTCGAGTCAACGTAGTGAGAAAATAAACGTTCATAAAACTGAAGTAAAATTATAGCCTACCTCTCGACATTTGTTTTTTGCAATCCTTTCAGAGAGCATATTTAGTGTTGGGCACGAATTCAAAATAATTTAGAAGAATAGGCGACTGTCCTGCTAAACTGTCATCTAACAATTCTTCGTCCATAATTTCGACCACACTTGGTGATACGACATCCATTTAGCGATGGTTATAATTTAAAAAAAAAAAAAAAACAGTTCGAAAACACTCCCACAAACAAATGTGCCAATGAAACGACGCCTCTCATCTCATTACCAAAACAAGGATTCTAGAATGGTGTTGCGACTGCGTTGTTTTTTCTGAAAAACGAAGTATCCGTTGAAAAGTATCGGTAAAAATGGATGAAAGCAACAGAAACCGATACTTCCCGATACTTTTAGAATCGGAAGAACCGATACCGATACCTAAAAAAATTGGAGGTATCGGCGCCGATACTATCGGTTGCCGATTGTAAAGAAGGTTATTTGGATGGGTTGTTTTAAAATTACTTAGTTGCGTTGTGACACATGATAATCCAGGTACGATGCACTTATGTTGCAATAAAATAAAAAGACGTTAAATACTGAAAAACTATTTTATTAAACATAGGCTGTTGAAATATTATTATAACGGCGGTGGTGGCTCAGCGAAAATAAAAATACGTCCTATATGGACAGAGAAATTAAGGTGGAATCATTTAAAAATTACTCCAGCACAGAATTACACATTGGCGAGAACAATAACTTGGCTGAGATTAATAGTGCCAATTCCAGAGCAACCCTAACAGTTAATCCAATAAAATTACAATGACGTAATCGCGAGCAAATAATTTTAAAGTCGTCGCAGGGGAACAACTAAATAACTTACGCCAGCAGGATGCCAAGAAGAAACTCTAAAAGGCCGTTGATTTTGCAAGCGGACGCAATATAATCTATTTTTAGCACACCGGTCTGGAGAGACGAAACAATTAAGAACAAAAAGAAAAAGAATAGTGCATACGGGAAAAGCGAAAATACAGATTTAAAAGCCGAAATGACAGGAAAATGAAAACAGAAGTGATTTAGAATTCTTGAATTTTGGATAGATTACATTAAAGAAAGCCAAAGTAAATGATTTTTAAATTAGATATGTGATCTTCATCACATATATACTTCCCTCAACCAGGAAAAAAAATTTTGAAGAATTTTTTTTTTTTTATTAGTTACAATTAATGTATTTAAAAAATTTTAATTAAATGCTCTGTTTGGTTGTCTTAAACAATTAAGAAAATCATAAACATATTCAGACAAAATTATACAATTGCAAAATTACTGCTGACCACCACCTAATAAAAGTTTAGAGAAGAAAAAAAATGTCATGACACAATAAAAATAATAACTGCTAGCAATACAAAGTAAATGTCGACAAAATAAAAAGGGAGCATTTAGCTCACAATACAAAGGGGCATTTTAGCTCATCCTTTTTTTTTTTTTTTTTTTAAATAAGGGGCATTTCAGCACACCCTTTTCTCTTTAATTGAGCATCTCAAGCTCATGTGCACATCAAAGATATACTGCTTAAACTTGCAGTGAGTACTCAAAATTATAATTATAAACCAGCGCTGTTGAATGGTTTGCATATATATATCAATAAGGCCTTCAAATGTCAGAATTATGCATCAAAAATACTTCACTCAATTGACAAAATAAAACAATAAATTCAAATTATAATATGATACTAAAAATTTTTTGTTTGTTTGATGGTAATTTTTTACACAGTTCTGTACCATCAGAATTGTAATAATGTTGTAAATAGTACATGACATAACAGTATCTTGACATACATATCTGTATATCATAAGAAAAATAAGCACATTCAATCGAAAAAATTATACTTGCACAAAATGACAATTAAAAAAAAACAAGGAAATTGAATATCAATCTGTACAATACCATCAACGAACATCAATCTAAGTACAATTAAAAAAGATCTCAGTAAAAGGTTTAAGTGTTATAGGACACTCACATAGTTATTTATTTTAAATTTTCAAGTTAGAGATAATACTAAATGAATCATTTAATTTTATTATTAATTATTATTTTATGACTGTGTAATTATTTACTTTAGAAGTCATCATTTAATAAGTGTTAAGTTTTAAGAACATTATTGAAGAAATGATATATTGACAGACACAGCATGAAATCCAAATACACAAGTGAAAACTGCTGGACCAGCCAGGCAGTACACAAAAGCAATTATACCTCCAAGCTTGTGGGTACCACACAAACAAGGCAAGAAGCATTCAACACATGCACACAATAATATATCCGTGAATGTCAAATAAACAAGTTATTAATTATGTGGAGGTAATAGAAAAAAATTAAGTTATAAAAGAATGAAATTAGTTAACTTGCAAGTCTTGAAAATGTAGGTTTAAAGTTGGTAACAAGTACGTAAAATATTAGTTATAGCTTAAAAAGAAAATTGAAGGCAATTGTGGTCATACGCTAAAAATAACAAAATTAATGATTTTTTTTTTGTTTGTTTGTTCAAGAAAGGAATATTGTTGTGTCACTTACTAACACACTAATATTTTCAAAAGTGACAAAATTGGCAAAGAATAGCACACAAAAGTACAAATAAAAATACACTAAAATGCAATTACTAAACTATACAATATACTGATACTCTGAAATTATATACCATCAAATTTCACTTATTAAAGTCTTGAGTTAATCTGATCACTACATATATATTTTATTACGAATCTAACTAAACAAACAATATTTCACAAAATAATCACTAAGATAAGAATAAACATAATTCAAATAATAAATTAACTATAAGCACTCTGAAAATGTAAATCAATGTAATTTTTTTTTATAACTCAGTGAGTACTCGATACCTTAAAGTTGTATTAATTTATAGTAAGGTACAGAAGAGATTTAAATATCTCATAGTATAGAAAAAATTTCAAAATAAAATGTTATGTTTGTGTATGTGAACACAAAAGAGTGACAAAGCATATACAATGTGTTTAAAATATTTTTGAAATGCACTACTGTACACCATAGTGAAAATGTTGGAGAAAAAATGTAACAAATATTCAAAAATTTTGTGTGTAGCAAAATGTGGAAGGACAAGCACAATGAACTCAAAATGAGCATAACATCAGTGTGAACATGTTTGTGAGTGTGAACATATAAGACATAAACACAAGTGTGATGAAAAAAAAAAATCAAGTATGTGAAAACGTTGAGAGTCAGTAAGTGTAAGCAATGTAAATAAAAACAACAACATGAAAAAGGAGTGTAATTGTGGACAAACACAGACTTCAAAGATCAGTGACTATTCAAGTATGAATCTTATTTGAAGTACAACAAACAATGTATGATATAGTGTATTTGTGAAAAGAAAAAAAAAAGATAATCAAATGAATACCACTATACTCTTCCAAAGAATGCATGTATTAAACAGAGGCTTATCAATGGCAGGAAAGAAAACAATAAAACGGTGTATCTAAAAAATGTAAAAAATATGTGAACAGTACAACTTATGGTAAACATGTAAAATTGTATTAAAAAGGCCAAAAATGGAGTGAAACACAAAAACATAAAGTACTCTTTAAAAAGTATTTAAAACAAATAATGTGTAAAAAATCAGTCAACATGAGGACTGTAAATAATAGCATGTTCAAAGAAAAAAAAAAAAAATGTGTAAAAATGACAAAGATAGAAACAGTCAATTGTGAGGTACGAAAAAAAATGAAAGAATATGTATGCTGTGCCATGGACTTTAATATACAAAAGTTCAGTGTGTAAGAGTGAGTAAAAAGTGTGTGCCTTGGAAAGGCCTTGCCATGGACTTAATTATTGCTAGAGTGTGAAAAGACATGTAATTGAAGACTGTCGTGATTATCACAATAAAGAGTAAAGAAAAAAATAATGATGTATGTGTACCTCATAGAGGCTGTACAGCGAATATAGCAATGTAAAATATAGCACGAGAAAAAATTCAAACATTATAAAGATAACTAGGAGGAATATGTTAGCAAATACAAATTAAACAAATAAAAGATATGTACACAAAACATATAAATAATAAGTAAAACTTATATTCATCTTAAAAATTAATAGGTAATTCTAAGTAACACTATGTACTGAAACGTCAAATAACGCCACATTTACTCTATTTAATACTTAAGAAAAATGCGCATTTTATATAAAGCACTTAACTTTCATAATTTAATTTTTAATGTATACATAAAAGTAATGAAGTAAATAATCATTTTTAGAAAACCCCAAAATTATGTAGAATTATTTTATACAGTATACATAAATACACCACTGAAACATTCCTTTTTTTTACATATATAAAATTATCACCATTAAAATATCACTATATCAAAAATAATTGTTGAAAAATTAAATTATTCCGTGTTCCTTTTCGGCACAGTTATTTCGATTTTGTGAAGTCCCGACAGAAACACCACTTTTACCTTCAAATAAAATGTTCTCTATACAAAAGCAAAAAAAAACAATATTACATACTTTGTTACTTCTATTTCAATTTTTGTGTCACATGTTACACAGCTGACCAATGTCCAATCAGCAAAACGCCTTCATTTTTAAGGCGAAGTACGAGCGAGTAGAGCACAAAAACAAAACAAAACGCCAACCAGAGGTGTGGGGATGCCACTGTTTTTCTCTCACGTTCATTCCACTGCACGGAGCTACGCACTACAGCCGAAGAAAATAACATATCGTACGTCACATGCCGGGGCGAACTAGTGATTTTTTTTTTTTTTACGCACAGAGTTCGGCTTCCATAATCAGTCTTCTAATCTAAGAATGCCGGGCAGAAAAATATTCAGTGTCATTACGTATTATTCGCACCCCTAGGAGAAACAAAACTGATGAAGTGACGCAAAACAAAACTGCACAATTCCGTAAAAGCACAGTCGGGACTCGGGATCCTTGAGAATATGAGTCATACGAAACACATGGTTGACACGAACACACTGAATCCGGCTAGAGATCACCACAGCGGGCCGAGCACCAGATGAATAAACGGCTATCCACAAGTTGTAATTTCCCGATCACGAAAACGGAAGTCAAGCCATCTTGAAGGAGTAGTAACATGCTGGATATATACAAGCTGAATACTGTACGCTTCCATTTGCTAAGCCACTAAAAAATGCAGGAGCAGCAGATTTCTGAACGCTGACATCCGACCGTCCGAGATGATTCCATACGCTGTTTGCTAAGCCACCACCAAAAAATGCAACTTAAGTGCCTGGGTAGGCACCAATTTATGTAAAGAAGGTTATTTGGATGGGTTGTTTTAAAATTACTTAGTTGCGTTGTGACACATGATAATCCAGGTACGATGCACTTATGTTGCAATAAAATAAAAAGACGTTAAATACTGAAAAACTATTTTATTAAACATAGGCTGTTGAAATATTATTATAACGGCGGTGGTGGCTCAGCGAAAATAAAAATACGTCCTATATGGACAGAGAAATTAAGGTGGAATCATTTAAAAATTACTCCAGCACAGAATTACACATTGGCGAGAACAATAACTTGGCTGAGATTAATAGTGCCAATTCCAGAGCAACCCTAACAGTTAATCCAATAAAATTACAATGACGTAATCGCGAGCAAATAATTTTAAAGTCGTCGCAGGGGAACAACTAAATAACTTACGCCAGCAGGATGCCAAGAAGAAACTCAAAAAGGCCGTTGATTTTGCAAGCGGACGCAATATAATCTATTTTTAGCACACCGGTCTGGAGAGACGAAACAATTAAGAACAAAAAGAAAAAGAATAGTGCATACGGGAAAAGCGAAAATACAGATTTAAAAGCCGAAATGACAGGAAAATGAAAACAGAAGTGATTTAGAATTCTTGAATTTTGGATAGATTACATTAAAGAAAGCCAAAGTAAATGATTTTTAAATTAGATATGTGATCTTCATCACACCGATGCTATCGGTCGATCCCTATTTTTCAGGGTCAGCGTGGAGTATATGACATATACGTTACTTCCTTTACTGAGCGTTACTTCCGTCAGAAAAAAAATCTGAGTTACTCCCTAGTTTCGCCTGAAGAAGTTTTACTTCAATAATATAGGAAAAGTCAGAAAATAAGATGTCTGCTATTATGCTGATGGAGAAAATTTCAAATTATGGCAAGTAAAAAGTTACTCTGAATAGCACAACTCTGAAATTTTACATTTTGTGGCAGAAACGTTCACCTAAAGGATATGATTTTGTTAGAACCATGGGTATTTTTAATCTTCCTCACAAATGCAGATTAAAGAAGTATCTTGGATACTCAACTGGAGAAACTGAGATAACTTCATTAATACAGTTGCGACTTCATCATGAATTTAAAAAAGTAACACATGAAGAAGAAAAATTTGGCTCCTTAATAATAGATGAAATGGCAATCAAAGCAAAATTAATGTATGTCAGAAAGCTTGATATGCTTTTAGGTAGTTGTGATACTGAAATTGAAAAAATAGGAATCAGTGACAGGTTGGCAAATAATCTTTTGTGTTTCCTTTTTAAAGGGCCATCAACTGATTATAGGATTCCTGTTGCATATTTCTTCACAAATCAGTTGATTGGCAATGAACTACATAAATTAACAGTTTCTGTCATAGAAAATGTGGAAAAGGCTGGTTTTTAAATTTTAAGAATTGTAACTGATAATTCTAAAGTGAATGTATTTTTGTTTGATCTTTTGTCTGGAGGTTCTGCAAAACACATAATTCAGCATCCAAATGACCCTCTCATACCACTTTTTCTCAGTTTTGATCCATGCCATATTATTAAAAAAGTTAGATCCCAGTTTCTACAAAGAACTTTTGATGATAATGGCAAAACTATAAGTTCAACACATTTGAAGACTCTATATAGACTCAGTTGCGGCTCGTGGGTGATTTAAAAAGAGGTTCACAAAACAAATTTCGAAAATTAAATAGGCAGATACGACGAACCTTACAAATTAAAATATATTTGCGTTTCCAGCAGTTAAAGGAAAATGGACGCAACTGAAAGAAAACAAGACATCTTGGGTCTTACATTTCGTCACCAAGATAAGTTTTAGCAAAGGTGCTGTCTTGACTCATTTTATTCAGTGGCGTAGCAAGGGGGGGGGGCGGTCCGCCCCGGGCGGCAGTCTGAAAGCAAAAATAGGGGGCGGCGGCAGCCGCTAGAGATGAGTTCGGGCTCATTTTTTGAAGCCCGAGCCCGAGGACTTTTAATCCGAGCCCGCCCGAGCCCGAAATTTCAGCTAAAGACAAATAAATTTAACTACTTCATTAATAGGATACAATAAATTTTGGAGCTTCACACACCTTCTAGTTCCCCGTGCCGCTATTTTTTAAAATAAGTACGTCTATTTATCCCATGAATCACTTTTTAAAATCTGTTTCAAGGAGTATGCTCAACAAAGGAGAAATTTTTCACGAGCCCGAGCCCGCCCGAGCCCGAACGCAATCGTGAATTACAGAGACCGAGCCCGAGTCGGGCCCGAGCTCGGGCTCGGGCTGAGCCCGTCTCATCTCTATTGCCCATACCTGCTGTAGAGCTTTAGAAACAGGATTAATGATTTCATATAGTGAAAAAAAATGTGACAAGCACTAAGAAATCATAACTCTCTAAAATGTTAATTATATTTTTACATTCTTCACGTTCATCTTTCTTTTTTTTTTAGAAATTAAATTTAGTTAGTACAAAGTTTTCATGATTAATAAATAATTTTTCTTTACCGCTAATAAACCGTCGTTCCTTGAAGACCATCTGGTAGGACATACCTTTTTAAGGGTAATTAAATATTTTTCAGATGAATCGTCACTTAACACTGCCCAGCTTCGTATACTATTGCCAAAAAAAGTATATATTTTTTCTAAATTATCGAAAAAAGTCGACACTTCACGAACATGTTTTGCAGCATCGTTTAAAACTAAATTTAATCTGCTTGATCTACGGAGAAATCCCGCAGCCCGCGATAGCCGATGTAGGGTGTTGCCAACTTTTGAACGCACGCTTTACGCGGGAAAAAAAGAAATTGCTTTTTTTGACATTTTCCATTTCTGAAAAAAAAAAAAAAAAAAATTGGGAAGTTTTCATTAATTTTTGCTTACGCACGTTGGGGGCCCCCGTGGCCCGGAGGCCACGTATAATTGATACGGCAGATACGGCGGTAGCTACGCCCCTGCCCCTCTACTAAATGAAGTAAACAGTATTGATGGAATATATTCAACTTTCATATTTCTTTTATTACCTTAAACTGTTTGTCGATTCAAAATATTACTATGATAAATGACCTAAGAAGGTTAGGGATGGATGCGAGACATCTCGCATCGTCTCGCGAGATGAGACGAAACGAGACGAGACAGAGCCTTGTCTTGCGCGAGATTTCTCGCCTCGCATAAATTTACAAAATTTTCATCAAAATGGATGAATACGTATGTAATTAAATCTTATGGATATTTCATATTTTTCTAAATAAAATGTTTCATCTGTTATTAAAAAATGCCTCTTTCACCATTTCAGCCGAGCTATGCGAACGCAAATGACCCAGACAGCACATAAGCTTAAATCAAGTTTGACATGTCTTTGAATTTGACGCATTAATGCAAGCTTGACAGTTCAACTCATTCTAAGCTGGCAGCAAGCTTGCAGGAGTCAAGTTGAATCGTCAAGCTTAAATACAGCTTGATTTAAGCTTGAAAATTGATACTCGCGTGAGTTTTCCTTTTTAAAAAAGCGTTGATGGCGCCATCTGTGAAAGAGAATGGACATTAATTGTCTAGCATCCTCAAATTTGCTGAAAGTTCGTAAAAGATGTGTTTTATTTTATATTACCAGTGCCATATTACCGGCAGGGCAAACGGGGCAACTGCCCAGGACCTACAGATTTTAGGGCCCAAAAATCTTACATCTTGCACTTTTGTAATTTAAAAATAAAATTACAAAGGATAAAAAAAAAAATCAGAAGTTAAATAAATTTTTTAATTATAAAGTATGAACAATGAAAATAATTGAAATTTACATTTCTATAAATTAATTTAAACTTATTTTTAATTCTTGGAAATGCTCTATATCAATATAGCATACCAATATATAGGAAAATAACCACATTTGTAAAGAGAATTTTTAGCGTTAAAATATAGCAAAATTTTTCAGTTATTTGTTATTTTAAGAAATACCCAGATAGCACAAACTTGTCCAGAACATGTCTAGAAGACGTCATATAGACAAGCTGACATGTCCATTAAATATCCAGGATTCACCCAATTCTCGTCCATTTTACGTCAATATGGCACTATAGGACGCCCATATGACGTCTTATAGACATGTATATGGACGTAATAATGGACGTGTTTGTCTATTTATAGACCTTTTACGGTCGAATCCTGGACATCAACAAAAACCATTTAATAATTTTTAGCTAATTGTATGTAATGATTAATTTAAATTTATCGTTACATTTTAATAACGAATTTTGGAAAAATATTCGTACCAATTTTTTTTTTAAACCAACCTTTAAGTACTTGTCCCGCTTCAGATTCGAACTCTTGATCATTGTCTTCACAGTAGAGTGTGCTAACCACTATACGCAGCGAGACTTGCTCAGAGGAGTCAAAATGCTGAATTAAAGATTTTTTAGTTTCGGACTGGGAACTTAAAAAATATGCATCTATTCGTTTTTGGATATTGAGTCGCTAGAGAATTTTATTTTATTTTCTTTTTTTTTTTTTTTTTTTTTTTTTTTTCATGTGGATATGAGTTTCTTTTTACACAATACCGCTTTTATAATAAATAATAATACATAAAAAGCATTTTACATTTCAAAAGTTCCTCCAAACCCCCCCCCCCCCCCAAAAAAAAAAAAAAAAAACCTCTAGAATGTAAAAAGTTTTTCAACTTTTTGGGGGTAAAATGTAATATCAATAAAAACATAAAGTATAATAAATTCATGCGTCGTAAGTACAGTATTGGGTAAAATGAAAATCAATGACAAAAAAGTAACTTTTCCATATTTTGTCCATTTCTGGACTTATACACACATCCATTTTATGTCGTATCACTGACATAGTATGGATCATCTGGAATACGTCCATTAATGGACTTATTCTGGATATTCTAAGTCTAGTTTTGGTCTATTCAAGGACATATTCTGGATTTTCCAGATTATGTCCATAAATAGATGTCTTATGGATGTCTATGTATAGACATGGATGTATTATGGATGAGTTGGATCAGAAATAGACATAAAATGGACAAGTGTGTTATCTGGGTATTTACAAAAATGACTAAAGTGTTTGTATTCCATACATGTTAGCAACTGTGATATAGCATTTCGAAGTAACTATCTGTTTCTTTCATTTCAGATTACTTAACACAAAATTTGTATTAAGTAAACCCATTCTATATTTCCAAATATGGAAATTCTTTAAAATAAAATACAATTATACTACGAAATTGATTTCAAAAACAGTCGTTTGTCTCGATTTTGGCCAGCAGTATTGCTTCATGAGTGTTGCAGTACTGAAAGTTTTAAAACGTGTTTTTTTTAATTTTAATTTAATTTATTTTGATGCATTATTGTAATTTTGATGTATCCCATGGAAAAATAAAAGAAACAAATAACACATCGCCCACTTATCAATCTGGCGAGAAAACAGCGTGGTAAGTCACTTCAAACTTTAGTCATAGCTGCACAAGGCTCCGGTGGCGGAATGGATAGCGTGCTCGACTGCGAAGCCAAAGGGCCGGGTTCTATTCCAGCGACGAACACTCGATGGAAACAGATTAAATTAAATTTAAATTTCAGCGTAGAGGGGGAAAAAGCGCGGAAAAATAAATTATGTGGGGCGCGTCAGCCAGCGGGCGCCCCGTGTATTTAGAAAAAAAATTTTTGGAAATTTTTTTAAGCTTGAAATGTCAAGCTTGATTCAAGCTTGAAATGTCAAGCTTAATGCAAGCTAGGCAAGTTTAAACTAGAACACTTGATAAAGCTTGCATCAAGCTTACACGCTTGGAATTTTCAAGCTTAATTCAAGCGTATTGACTTGATAAATCAAGCTTGCTGCAAGTTTGCTGTGCTGTCTGGGGAATGATCTACAAGAGCTATTACGCAAATACAACACTGGGTATCAGCGGAACATTCAAAGATCTACGTTGAGAAGCAAGCCTGGTCACAAGTCTTCTCTGTTGTCTCTTCTTTTTGATGGTGTGAATGAGCAGGTTAAACCCGGGTTCCGGATTAAATGCGAAACCCATACCTTGCTCACTAAAACGAGAGGTGTGTGTGGGGGGATAAGTAGGCTTTATTATAATTATCCTGTCTCTATTGAAACTTTTTATGAATTTACTATTCGGTACATTGGGGCCGCTTAATTAGATTAAAATTTTATTTGCACACCATGTCCTGAGTTCTGCATCATTTCTAACAAAATTATGAGCTTTATATAATTTCAAAAGCAAATAAAACTTCCATCAACCATGCTAACTATATTTACGCAATTTCGGAAATAAATAAATAAAAATAAATGTTTTTTCTGTGTCTTGTCACATTATATAAACGGATTAAATCTGAATTTTTATCACTTCAAATGCACATATCAGTTAATATGGCAATTAATATATGTACTAATATTCTAATATCCACCTAATTGTTATTATTATTATTATTTTCCCATAAAATAGTAATAAGTTACTAAAAACATGATAGCAAAAATCTCGGCTCATAATTTTGCGACACTCACGAGACGAGACAGAAAATTTCTCTGCGAGACGCGAGACGAGACAAAGGGGCCCCAAGAAGTGGCCGAACTTTGCCCCTACGAGACGAGACGAGACATCCCTGTTTCTCGTCTCGCACGTCTCGAGTCCATCTCTAAAGAAGGTTGAAGTGTATAATTGTTTCCTCATGTCTAAAAAAGATAATGTTCTCTCACTGTCTGTAAATACCTCATATATCTTATTTAACATATTTGAAATTGCATTCATACTTCTAATACCTGTATTAGACCTCTAATACCTGAACGGCTGTCGTTCTAACGGTCTAGAGTTTTGGCAGGTTTTTCTCCAGATGTAAAGTGAAAGCGCGTTAGAACCCCTTAGAAAGTCCTACCAAGGCACACCCCTTGGCAGATCGCCCTATTGTAGCGTTGTCATAATCACACACATCTAATACCTGTAATATGACTTAAAACTATTGTTAATATAATGTGAGCAATTTAATAATTTAGGCTGACGTGAAATAAAAATAAAACTTATTTTTACACATTTAACAACAAAAATATCTTCCTAGAAATATAAAAAGCAATTTTTTATTATAATAAAACAATTATCATGAAAAAATATGACCAGTTTTGCAAAGTATAATATAATCATAGGAATAACTGGTTTTTGTTTCACTTGATGTTTAAAACGCAATTCACGAAAATAAATTTAAAATTATGCAATAAAAAACAAGTTAATACGTGTAAACAATCTTCCATAAACGTAAAATGGATAAAAAATTGGTTAGTAACTTTTAAATTACTTAACAACTTCGGGAACTCGTTTTTCAATGCATCTGTATGCGTTCTTCAATCTTCTGGGACAGTGAGGGGGCGTGGCAGGCTTCACTTTTCTAGCACTGCGTAGCGCAGCACGGACGCCTCCATATGTTAAACCTCCTTGCAGGCAACAGGCTTATAACAATCCTCGCAGGCCCAGTAGAATCACGATGGCCCCACATGAACTGGCCGTTATAAATCAAAACAAACTGGCTAGCAGAGGATGGGGTAGATCACGTGATATACATCTTCAACAGGCTGTGACGTGTGCAGTTTGATGTAGAAAGAGGAGTATTCCGCCAAACACCGTCCTGAAACGAACGTTAGTGTGTCCTACAGGAAAGTGTTGCCAGGCTGGTTGCTATGATCTGACGTAATGCAATGACGTAGTTCGAAAAACTCTGGTAACGTTTGTCTATGGGCCCGTTCGAGAATTCACCGGTTGGTTATGCACCGCACCGGTGCATACCGGTACCACCAGTGCTACCGGTTGCCGGCGGGGTTACTGGGCTCTAGCAACTTACCCACATATGCAAGCTCTTTATAATGATCATTATTCCTAGTGATTATCATTATATTCCATCATGATCATTAAACGGTATGCAAGCTCACAGAACCGCAATCATTTTCTTTAACGTACCCGGAAAAACTGCTGAATTTATAATGACTGGTTCAGACCACTCATTATCCGAAGTGATCGTCAATATTTGATTGTTTACAGTGAAGAAGAGGCTTTGTACTTTGGAGATCGTGGATATTTGCAGTGCAGACATATTTACATTTGTAAGGTAAAGTATTACGTCGTTTTATTTATTCATATGTTGCATCTTTACAATTTGTTTCAGCTTTTTATTTTATGTGTTGCATTATTAGCTCATAAAATATTGTAAATGATGGTGTTTTTTTAGCACTTGGCTAATTGTATGCGGTTTTTTTTTTTTTTTTTTTTTTAAATACACGTGAACAAAATTTGAATGAATGTTAAGATATTTATGAAAGTGATAGTATTGTAATAAAATTAAATTTAATACGTTCTATCTTTTAAAATGTTTTATTTACCTATTCCAGCCACTAATTTTACCAAATTTGTGTTGGTTAGACTATTATGGTACACACTACATTAAAAAAAAAATGATATATCTACTTTAAGGGCGGAACTTCTTCACTTCGACCTCCATTGATCGAT